>PVIJ01005955.1:0-97546 GCA_004024925.1 Scalopus aquaticus | reverse complement strand
TGAGATACCACCTCACACCTGAGAGGATGGCACACATTAAAAATACAGGCAACAACAAATGCTGGAAAGGATGTGGAGAAAAAGGAACTCTTCTACACTGCTGGTGGGAATGTGAACTGGTCCAACCACTATGGAAAGCTGTATGGCGATTCCTCAAACTGCTAAACATGGAGCTCCCATACGACCCAGCAATACCACTATTGGGAATTTACCCAAAGGACACAAAAACACTAATCCGAAAGGATACATGTACCCATATGTTCATTGTGGCACTATTCACAATAGCAAAGGTACGGAAGCAACCCAGATGTCCAAAAATAGATGATCGGATCAAGAAGATGTGGTACATATACACAATGGAGTACTATTCAGCATGGAAAGAAGATAAACACATGCAATTTGCAGTTACATGAATGGAATTAGAGGGAATCATACTCAGTGAAATAAGCCAGAAAGAAAAAGAAAAATATCGAATGGTTTCACTTATAACAGGACTATAGGGAGGCCGGGTGGGAGAGAGACACTCAGCGGTGGCGGGGGGTGGGGGATAGGTTAGGATAAGGGCACAAAATGGAAGAGAGGAGAATACAGGGGACCATGGAGATGGATCACGGGTGAATTGGTGGTGGGCTGCCCCAGGGGAATACAAAATGTAAAAGACAAAAATAACAATAAAAAAAAAAGAATACTATTCAGCATTCAAAGAAGATAAACTTCAGAAGAATGTTATCACATTACATCCATTCAGAAAAGCACCAACTCCACCACAATCCATTGAATCACCTATACTCTTTGCTCTGCAAACTACCCCCTCCAACCTAATAGCCTCAATTCTGCAGACAGATTTCTGGAATTTGATTTGGTTTATTTTTTTACACCTTTGTTGTGTTCCTTTATGTTCCTCGTGTGAGTGAAATCATCTGATATTTCTGTTTCTCCTCCCGATGTATTTCATTTAGTATAAGCCACACCAGTACCATACATTTCTTTAGAAAGGGCAAATTTTCATCATAGCTTTATAGCTAGGTAGTTTTTCATTGTATATGTAACACATGTTGTTCCACTTCTGTGGTTGGACACTTAAGATTTTTCCATAATTATCTACATAAATAATGCTGTAATCAACATAGGAGTGCTTGTGTCCTCTCAAATTAATGTTTATACATTCTTCAGACATATATCCACAATGTTTTCCATAGAAACTGGAACACTTTATTTTTCTACCAAGTGGGTTAATAGGTTTATTTTGTAAGTGAGTTCCTTATTCTCTGCATCCTGGACAACTTATTGTTTCTAGCTTTGTTGTTGTTGTTTGTTTATTATAGTCAATGTATAAAAGTATCAAATTGCACAAACTATGTCCATGTCTATGCCTTTTTTTAATATGACAGTAGACATTAGGACTTATATGCTTTTCATTTGAAAGCAATTTTTCTGATTCATTTTTCAATGTATGTAGATATTCTGAAATGTTTACTCAAAAAATTCTCTCCTTACCAACTGTATTATTTGTCCTTGTTCAATTGGTAAAATCTCTGTAACATGGCTTTGGCATTTGGTAACTACTTAAGTCTACTCACTTTATGAGTGAAAGAAATTAAAACTGTTCATCCCTCCTTTTCCCAAAGTGCTATTTAATTTGGAAATATAGTTAAGTCCTTTAGTGATATAAAGGTGAATTTGCTATGATCAGCTATTCAATTTTATAACATATTCCAACTGTTAAAATTATCAGCCAAGGAATAGTGACTCATTTTAGGGAGTTGATTTTTAAGGTAAGGTGTAAAGGATGATTTAAAAATATACTTCTATTTTCAAATCAACAAATAAAACAAGGCTGGGAGATATCATTGTAAGATACAGATAAATAACTTTGAGCCACTAGTCAACTAATGTGGACCAAAATATTGTGGAGTTGCATAAAAACTGATATAAACATATGTGTTTGATATTTTCTCTCAACAACTTTGAAATATTTTATAACATAACATTTATTTAATGAGTATTATTTGAGAATTGTACTTTTTGGAATTATTTTTACCAGATATTCCTGAGTCTCTGTATTTGCTTACTCTGTCCAAAGTAAAAAGTATAGATTTCTGCTGCAGAGAGTAAAAAGAGGAAAAACCTCATATATATGCTTTTTTTCCCTTTTAACTGAGGTAACATTAGCTTGTAACACCACATTTGATTCAAAATTAGGTTTTTGATTTTCATTTCTGTGATAAGTGATGATGAACATACTTCCATGTAGATATTGTCCATCTGTATGACTTCTGTGGACAAATGTCTTTTTTACCTCATTTTTTTAAACTTCATTTGTAGAAACAGGAAGTGGGGGGAACATTATATACTTTACCTCCTCACTACACACACTGATTATATCTCTTTACTGAGGAAATTGTTTCCTTTTTATTCTAAATTGTAATCAAGCAGATAAATGCATCTTATATCACTAACACACATAATATGTAGCCTGCTGCACCTGCATGCAGATTAAAAATGATCTCATGGGTTTTTCTCAGAACATGAGTGGTTAATCAATACACATTTTTTTTTACTGAGTTTTTTTTTAAAAGATAACTGTTTCACACTACTATCAGTTAAATTACAAAAAAAAGAGAAATTAATAGTGACCATGAGCATGAGCTTCTTTAACTCATTTGTTCTTCAAAAGATCACTATGAAACAGGTTTTCTTAGGGATCTTTGAAGGTAAGGAAACCAACCTACAGATGTATTTTCTGAAGGTTGTAAATTGATTCAAGAAGAGTTCAGCTATTCGATGCAGCAGTCTGGGTGCAAAGTCTGGTGTTACTGTATAGTATTCTCTCATCAGACTTCACTTGTGAAAACTACTGGCAACATCCCAAACGAGGGTCTCTGTATGAACATCAAAATCTGACCTTAATTCCAGGGATCTAAGTACAAATTATTAACATGTAGACTAGACTTTTGTACATTGGCATGTAAAGGATGGATATAAAAATGAAGCCAAAGATTCATGGCAATATCCCATTGCTATACAACTCAGAAGAAATTTGTGCTTGGCTGTTGTCTATTTTGCGTGTTTTTATGTTATATAAATTGTATCCAATATTATTTTATTATGTTTCTAATGTATATTCACTTATTTGGTTTTTGGAAATAGGTGGGATATAAATAAATTTATCCAAATAAATTGATTTATTGATAGAAATTGATTTATAGATATACAGACATCAATGTCTTTAAAAAATAAATCAATAATGTGGAAGGATCTTCTACATGATGATAAGCCAAAAATAGACAAAAATCTTTCCGATCATGGAAATTTTATTATTTTTTCAAGTTTGCTTGTGGTCAGTTTACCATTAATTATTGTTTTGTGACTGAGGAAGTCTGTCTCTATCTACTAAAAAGAGAGTTAAAATAACATATTAATATGGAAAATCATTTGAAAATCTTCACTGTTTTCCCATTTCACTAGAGATATAAATAAAAATCAAGTTTAGTAAGTGGTGGTTCTTGCTGCTTCTAAGTAATGAAACAATGGTCAGGGGAGATATTTAGAATTTAGAATCAATGTACTTTCCACAAAAAGAGTGTGGATACATGACTAAGTTATTTTTTTTTTACTGACATTTACTTTCCAGAGACTGCTAAAACATATGAGAAACAGTAAACAGGAACCCAGAAAAGTCCAGGAAATAAAAATTGGGTCAGATCTACACATGACAAATAAAAATGAAGCAATGAAGCAATCATGGGATTGTAGACTGGTAAATTATAATTATGGATATTTAGACAGAAATGTAGATGATTCAAAGGGATCGAGTGTCATTTATGAGTCGTTGATCTATATGATACATACGTAGCACTAATAGTCCATATGGATAGTGACAATTCATTTCAAGGAACTAGTCAAGAGTTCCTTTGTACTTCCCCAAACCCAGTATTAGAAAATTCTCAGTTTTTAAAGTTACCATTGTACATTTAGTTAAGTACTAGTTACATGCAGAGTCATAACTAGAGATAAAAACTTTGATTTATTTCAGAATTAATGTCTTCACTCTCCTGGAAAAGTCCTTTTTTCCTTTCTTTACATGAGTTTTCATAAACATAGAAGTAAAAGAGTGCACATTTAATATGGTAAAAACATGTTATCTACTCCTAGTCTGCTTCAGATAATCATTTTATAGTGTTACATATACTTAATATGTTGTTGATTTCTCAAAATATAAGTTATTCACACATAATCTTTGGTTCAGATACAACTTTAAAATCAAATTAGAGACAATAAGTGAAATCAAATGAAGTTTTCACTTGGCTTAAATTGTTCTATTACTGAGATTTAAGGAAATGTATGGCTTACCCAAATAAAATGATACCTAATTCTGATATTTAAACTGATTACACTGGTCAACATTGAGATCGTTACTGACTTACAAAGGCCCTGATCTGTAGTATCTTGGTGTGCTGAACATGAATATAACCCTGAAAATTTTTTTATTAGCTCTAGTTTGAAAGATATTTCATATAATTCATTTTATATGTTTCACTACGTAAATTTATCCAGTAGGACCGCAACAACATCCTAAATCAGGATAGAATGATGTTATATTGCATCGCATTGCATAATGCCATTATGCACACATCATTCAGAGTTGATTGCACCATTTTCTAATACAGTGCAATACTACTGCCAGGCGGCTGCTGAAGTAAGCTGACGTCAGCAGTGCACTAGATAAAGTCCTGTCGGAAAGGTTGAGCATTGAAAATATTTCAGACTTTGTGTGAAACAGTTCAAACTACTGTTACATAGATCTGTTTTTATTTTATCCATTTAAGCACAATACAGAACATTAATGCCTCAAAAATATGTTACTAGCATGGACAATTTCTGCTCTATTTGTGGGGAAGTGACATTTGTCAACCAGAAGAAAAACATCATTTCTCAAGTGAAGAAGGCTTATCATCTTTACTTGGGATGCAAGATTGGTGACCAAGTCAAGTCTTGGGCCCCACATATATGCTGTGCTACATGTACAACACAGCTTTCACAGTGGTGAAATGGCAAAAGACCATCAATGCAATTTGTAGTCCCCATGGTGTGGAGAGAGCCAAGCAACCACATAAAAGACTGTTAATTCGGTTTTGTTCCTCCTCTTTCTGGTTGAATAACAAAGCAAAAGAAATCGAGAATAGTCTACGCAAACATTCAGTCTGCATTGAGACCAGTTCCACATGGAGAGGGACTTCCTATTCCAGAACCTCCACCAGAACAGTCTCTTGATTCAACTGATGAGGACAAGTGTGAGCCGACCTGTTCTTCTCCTGTTCCATCAGCATGCAGTGATCCAGATTTTCACTGTGGTGCATCATCAACCCCACACAGACTGACATGGGAAAAATTAAATGACCTGGTTCGTGATTTGCAATTATCCAAGAACAAGGTGGAATTGTTAGGATCAAGACTCCAACAATGGAATCTTCTGGAAGAAGATGTCACAATTACTTTATATTGAAATCAAAGCAAAGATTTAAGAGGGAGTTTTTGTGGATCCTCAGATTCTAGAGCTTTTCAAAGATGACTGGTTCATCAACCTGCTGCAGGGTGATGCGAAACAAACATGGAATGCTTTTCGCCTAGTGTCTATAAACTTTCTTGGGAATGTTAGGGCAGAAAACTACAAGGAACTAGTAGAAGACATGCTGATGCAGTATCAGAAACTTGGCTGCAATATGTCTCTAAAGATCCACTTCTTCATTCCCATCTGGATTTCTTCCCTGAAAATGGTGGTATGTATGGTTAGTGATGAACATAACGAATGTTTTTATCAAGATATTGCATCAATGGAACAAAGATACCAGGGAAAATGGTCTGTTACAATGCTGGCTGACTACTGCTGGACACTCCCCAGAGATGCTCCTAAACAGCTGTACAAGAGACAAGCAAAGAAATATAAGAAGTAGTTTATGACTTGATTTTTTACAGGTATTAACCATAGGCCTATTACTATCGGCCTGCTTTTCGTGATGTAAACATCCATTTATTGCAGATTACAAAAAAAAAAAAAAAAAAGAGCCAAAATTAGAATTTGACTGTCATATTTGTGTTGAGCACATACAAATTGATAGAGAAATGACTAGTTTTATTTCAATAACATGACTTTTGTAAAAATGTGTTGACCAATGTTCTGGATGAAGCCACCTTATGTTGGTGAAATCCTGTTTGATTAGTTTGGAATTTATTTTATGAGGGATACTCTCAGTTTGGGAATCTTGTTATCAGAACAGAGTAAGTGGAATCAATTTGTAATAGAATCAATCAAAAACTTCCACATTCCACATTAGGAATGATCTGAGTCATTCAATGGAACTGGGATTCTTTCACTACTTGGGTATTACATCCTCTTACCTGATAATGCTGCAATATTTTTTTCATGTCGACTATCCAATTCTCTTTTTTTTTCTGTAAGCATTTCTTCTTTTTTTTCTTTAAAGATTTATTTTTATTTTTGCATACAATCTGGGGTGCAGGCCAGAGGTGTGAGGCAGTGAGAGGTTCACCAGAGACAGAGTGGGCAGCAAAACAGGCAGATCGACCAAAATATACTGCTGAAGGGAGCAGCGGGTGAGGCAGGAGAAGTCTACCCTATTATGTGGCATTCTTCCCGACCGGGCATTGATCTTGTGCTGCTGCAGCAGCAGCCAACTCCACAGCTCTGCACTTAACCCGTTGTGCCACCAGGGAGGCACACTTCTTTTTTTTTTAAAGATTTATTTATATATGCATATAAGCTGAGGTACAGGCCAGAGGCGTAGGGTGTCGAGAGTTTCACCAGAGACAGAGTGGGGAGCAGAACAGGCAGATCGATGGCAATACACTGCTGAGGGGAGCAGTGGGCGAGGCAGGAGAGGTCTGTGTGCCATAAGGGCATCTCCCCGGCTGGGCATCAAAAGCACCTCGCGGCTGCTGACAGCTCCACAGTGCAGCGCTTAACTGTTGCGCCACCAGGGAGGCCCTCAACTATCCAATTCTGATTTTATTGTAGACTACTCCCTCTATCCTTTTACATATTAATTTTTCCTAGAAGTAAATTAAAAATTCAATAATAGTTCAGTTACCTTGGGAAGTATTTTAACGCTCATCAATGACTTTTAATTTCTGCATTCCAATTCAAGATACTTAAGAGATACTTAGTAATTTCACTTCCTTTTTCTGTTTTTCTTTCTTTTTTTTTTTTTTGATTTGGTGAAGAGGGACATATATTAGTTTGAAAAAATCTGACAACAATAAAAAGGTAATATCAAAAATAGCATTTTTTGTTGATATCAATTTCATAGATCCCTCACAGAAAAATTGTTAATAATAACCCCATTGAAATTAGAGATCCTTGAAAGAAGAGACTTTGCCAGTAATCATCTTTGTGTTACCACTTTCCAGCATGACATGTCATTTCTAGTTGGCAACCAAACACATGTATCCAGTAATAACTATTATTCATCAAATTTTTTTGTCTTTAATTGCTTTGTTAGTGAGTATATTAAGTGTGTGTGTGTGTGTGTGTGTGTGTGTGTGTGTGTGTGTGTGTTTGTGGTGAGTATAGGAACAATTTCCATATATATCTCCAAATATATATATATATATATATATATATATATAATATATGTATGTATATGTATATATGTATATATGTATGTAACATATATACGATAACAATTTCCATATATATATAATTTATATATGTATTTATATGTTTATTTATTTTGTGTAGAGGAACTGAGGTGTAGGCCAGGTGTAGGGGATTGCGAGGATTCACTAGAGACAGACACAGTGGATTTACTGAAATGCACTGCTCAGGGGAGAAGCTGGCAAGGCAGAAGGTCTGCATATGTGGGTGAGCTCCCTGGCCAGGGATCAAACTCAGGCTATAGAGCTGATAGTGGTGAAACTTAACCCTTAGGCCATCAGGGAGGCCCTTTACATATATGTTTAAAATGTTAGCTATATGCTATATGAACAAGCTATAAAGAAAAAAATAATTACTTAGAACTTATAGAAATATCTTTTTAAATGAAAATATATACCATTGCTTATGGTACTTCTAGATGCAAACTTGTAGCAGTAAGGAAGACATTCACAAAGATGTGACACTACAAAATCATGTGTAATAATTGCCACATTCATTAATTAGGAATTTAAAGAAAAAATGGCTGAGTTTTTAAAGTTGAAATGTGGTGTTTTCCGATTTTAGCAATTAATTTTAAATTTTGTACAATATCTTCTACCTAATATAGTTTATTAATATTTTATTTTATTATGAAATTCAATTATCTTAAATGTGTGTTCACCCAGGTTGGTGACACATCAGACTGCCACACAAGTCTAATAATATTAAATATTTTGCCACATGTTCTGCAACATATTTTATCTAGTTAGATATTTGTTGGTGATTTGCATTCACATAGTTAAATTATACTCATGTCTACCATTAAAAATAACTGCAGATAAATGTCTTGTGATTCATTGTATCAGATCATGCTAATATACTTTGATGAGATAAATTTATTTAATATATGATGAGACATCAAATGATGCCAGATGGACTATGACAGATAAACAAGTCCTTGAGGTATATAATAATCTTGTAGAGGAGAAAATGTAATTACAAATTATAATTATACTTGAGTTTCACAAGTAAATGAATAAAACGTAATTGGAATTTATATATAAACTTAAAGTTACTAAAAGCTTTCAGTAGATAAGAAAATAGGAAGGGATATTTTACAATGAAGACCATGGCAAGAAACTACCAATTAAAATAAAGATGAGAAATGTGGAAAGAAAGTAAGGTCTTAGATTAAAACTGCTAATAGAAATTGTAGTGGAGATGCAACCAGTGATTTTCCTGTGACCTCTGCCTAAGATCCTGGAAGAAGTTACATAAATGAATTACAGTACCTGAGTGGATTTTTTGCTGAGGGACAGACAAATTTCACAAATGTTTGTATATATACAAATCACTAAGAGTTTCATATAATATTCATTTTTCTCATGAGCAAAATCAATTGCCAATAGGGTGTAATGAAACCCTCAAATTGTGATGGTTATACATAATCTCATTTTTAATCAAATGAAAGTGTAAACATTTTTAAATGGAATAAAAATGATAATAACAAACATATTTTATAATAATCATGATGCAGAGAATCCTTAATTTTTTTTTCCTCCTTGTGTTCGGAAATTCACGGCTTCTGAACTCATCTCTATCATTTCTACCATTGAATAATGACAAAATATCTAGAAAGAGGAGCAACACTTTTTGTCTTTTTGTTAGTGAAAACCCATTGAAGCTCTGGGAAAATTAAAATAAAAGAAAACTCTCTAACCATGGCAGAAATACATGTTAAGCACAGCAACATAATTGAAGAATGGTAGCATAATTGTGATTGTCTCACATTTTACCATTAGGGAGAGAGTGTCTTCTTAAAAAGCAAGCTAATGCAAATAAAAGGCTCACCAACAGGTTAATATATTCTGTGTAGAAATAACCATCAAATACAACTGGGAAAACTACATATGACAGATATGAGGCGAGGTGCAAAGAGTAAGCAAGAAAGGTATAACATAAATTGAAGAAAGAATAACTGACTCACTAATCCCCATCCTTAACATGCTTGCTACTGAAGGAATTTGATGTCAATAGAGCATTGTGGGTAACCATAGCAACAGGAAATCTGATTTTTTTTCCTTTGACTAGATGAACACAAACTCCACTGTAAAGTTCAAAATTATTTATTTTATTCTCTAAGACCCTATACAAGATGTGCAGCATTATAAAAAATGAGACAATTAGCTAGTGCCAATGGTCATACCAATAACCAAGTGAATTTAGGATGTGTGAAAAAATGCTGCTATGAATTTCTTGTACTTGAATGACTAGTTATTGATTATCTTAAAAACATGTATATAACGGTAGTATCTACTTTCCTATATAAAATAAGTGTGATACACACCACATTCTGGCTTAACACCTCTGAATCATACCTTTACTTCTACCATTTCAAAAGGTTTCCTGCCCTGGGTGGCAAACTATTAAGTAAGAAATCCCAAATTATCAAAATTGTTCCTTCATCTCTCCATTCTTTTAGAATACCAGCTAGGTGAATGATCCTCTTCAAAGTTAATATTTTGCTGTTGAAAAAGCATGATTAATACGGACTCTAAAATATCATTTGGATCATCACATGACTGGCAAATATGGGAAGCCAGGAATGCCAGGAATCATGTCTACACGTCTTCTACTTAAAGAGCTAATGGCTTTCTATCCTATGTGATGTATATATGTGATTGCCTAGTCTTGCAGTAGCCCAAGACATTAATTTTAATTTGGAAAAATTAATATGCATTTCCCTATAAATATGGAGGAGGACATACCTTCTTTAGTCAGTAATGAGTTACTTGCTCTGTTTGATGATACAAGTCTGTGTGCACAATGACCTACTCTTGAATTCTACTTCAAGCCTTAGCCCAGATTCCACATCTCAGAATTATTCATATAGTCATATACTATGTATCTAGGAAAACAGATATGATGAAGGGACCTGATCAGAGAAAAAACTGAGAATTTGGATGTATGACTTTGCCTCATAAGAAGGCAGTAGGATGGAGACTACTGAAGTAGTTGCTTGGAAAAGGAAAATAAATAAGTTATTAAATTGGTGAATGTCAACAAACCAGAGTCAGGTAATTTGAAAATTTATTTTCCTTTTTAGCCAAAATGGCATTTAATATTTACATGTATACCTCCTCTATACATCAGAGAGTCACTGTAAGAGTGAGTAACTCAACCATAGGCTATCAGTCACTACCTGAAATAATTTCAACTAAAATAAAGAATGGGGAGAGAAGAGGCATGTATTTCATGGAAGGTTACTGGGAAAAGAACAATAAACAAGACTATAGTCATGCAAATTTATTTGTGTCTTCTAAATTAGTAAGAGTTAACAAGATGAGATCTTCCCCAATACAGTGAGGTAGGAATCAGTGCAAATGAAATTTTTACTTTACACATGCAAATGTTTGTTTGTTTGCTTTACAAAGGTCACCCCCTACCCAACATTCAGAGCTCTTGCTATGAAAACATTTCCTCAAAACCTTTTTTGGCTGAAAAGACATTTTTCAGGTGGTGGATTTTTGCTCTCCTACAACTCTGATTTTGAAACTTTTCAAGAAGTTTTACAATTTGAGTCACTCAATATTGAATCACTCAATATTTCATAGAAGCACTCTCCCAGTCTTGAGAACAGTTGGGTCCAATAAGTGGAGGTGATCCTGTAGGAGGGCCCCCAAATTAAATCTATATCATACCAACAATAGAATATATTTCTATAGAAAACAAGTGTGTTTGTTGGAGTGTAATGCAAATTTAGCCAGGAGCCCTGATGGTAGTCAGTCGACCTTTTGAAACATCTTTAGATGGGGTAGGGATGGCACTGTTTCTACTTTTACAGTTTAAATAAATGTCCCTGATATTATCAGGTATTCAGGAAATCAGCAACAGTGACAAGGATTGTCCATACACAATCATTATGTTATTCTTTATTTCAATATGTGGTAAACCATTCCTTCCTATTTGGTTCATAACATATGGGTATTTTGAGATGGTGGAAAATTAGGAACAGTTTTAGATTTAATTTAAATATGCTGATATTTGGTCAATAAAGAAGTTATTTTGCGACATATACATATATACATTCAAGTGACATCTTGAGACCAAAAAAAAAAAAAAAAAAAAAAGCACAACGCGTAGACTATTTCTAAATATTTGCAGTAGTTTCTGGGTTGTTTTGTATTTATTCTGCCAAAAACTTACATCATTTAATACTTCTATATGAATTCTATCAACTGATTACTATACTTTTTTTCTGTGTCAATATTTTGGACATGTCATTTCTCAGTTCCCTGCTTGGTAATTTTTCATCCATAATCTTATTTATTTAAATGAACATTTGTAATAGGAAAAAAATAAAGAAGTCTCAGCAGTGTTTCCTCACTTATTTCCTCAGATTGAAGTAGGCAGAAACTGACATTTTAAAGTTGTATTGAGCAGCAATATCAAAGTGTCCCTTTGTCACATTGGAGGTACAGGTCACTAAGTAGTCTTTTATCCTTAGAAGTTTTGGGTCATTTCTCAGATGGAAAATCAATCTCTATTGTGGGAGGAAGAGAAAAACACGAGGTTTTTTGTATTCCTCGGTATAGATGTAAAAGGAGCCGCATGGTTCCTGGGTTAAAGGCAGAGTAGAGTGTGCTAGGCTCCCCAACAGGGCCTCCTATGCCCACCCGCACATCCAGCAAGAATCGGGTTTGATGACTGACCTCAGTGCAGGGTTCCTTTTTACACAATGCGGTTTCAGTTTTGACATTGGTACAGTTTTTGAAAATTTCAAGCAATTTTCAGCTTTTGCTGTCACCAATCAGGTTTTCTTGGGTGTAGTTTGGAAAACAGGACAATCAAATTTGAGACTCTGGCACAATGAAGGAAGATAAACCCGTGCAGTAGATACATCCATACTCAGATCCAAGATTCATCAAAACATTCACTTCAGTGACTCAGACCACCAAGATTCATCAAGATCTTTGCTTCAGAGGTACCCACTCAGTCTTACTCTTACCTGGGATGACTGAACTCTTCAAACCATTGCCTGCCCGCCTGACTACTTGCCTGCCTGCCCGCTGCTCCCACCCCACCTCTGCTTTCATATTGCCTGCTGATAGATGATATTGGTCTGTGCCTGGCATCTCTGGGAGAGCTATACACTGGTGCCTGTTTCTCTGTTACCTCTTCTTAAAGTTTTGTTGGCTGTTGCCTGATCCTCTGGCACTGTCTGAAAGAGCTGTTCAATACTACTTGATTCTCCACATTGCAGCCTGCTGACTGGCAGTGACTGGTGTTGCTTCCCTATTCCCAGCCACCTCTGAGAGCTGTCTGGCAATCTCTAAGAATTGTCTACTGCTTCTGCTCCTCCAGCACTGCCAATTGACCATGGCTTTTGCCTCCAGCATAAGAGGATGTTTCCTCTAGTGCTGCCCGTCTGTTTTCTAGATAGTTTCCACTGGCTGCTTCAAAGCTACTTGAGCAGCATCACCTGTGATTACCTCTAGCTGCCTTCTAGTTGTGGGTTCTCACCCACCACTTACTGCTGTGCAACCAGCTGTAGGTTTTCATCAAAGGAACAATGCCATCTTGCACAACCAGCTTTTTTTGGTTTGGACTACTAGATGTCATCTGGGGTAGGACAGATGGTCACTTGTGGCATTCAAACCTTTTATTTTTTTCTTATCTCTCCCAATCCCCACCCCCCTGGTAAATATATCATGTTATTGTTGTACTCTGAGTCTGTATCATGGCTCGCAGCTGTAAGCACATGGATGAGGACTCACATATTGTGACATCCCCCATGTTTACAGAGATTCATAGACACTGAGATAATATTACCATAAAGTAGTATCATAAAAAAAGAAGAAATGTGATTGGACTATGGTTCTGTAAGACAACAAGAGTCAGAAAACATTCTGATATAAGTATCCGGCTAGTCCAAGGACTAGAAGCTTAGAGGACAGTGGAGAGTTTAAGGACCATTATGAATCAGCTTTGTGGAATCTGAAGGTAGCTGTTATTTAAGAGATTCCCTCTAGGGGCCTCCCTGGTGGCGCAGTGGTTAAGCGCTGCGCTGTGGAGCTGTCGGCAGCGGCGATTCAAGTTCGACGCCCAGCCAGGGAGAATCCCACATGGTGCAGCAGACCTCTCCTGCCTCGCCCACTGCTCCCCTCAGCAGTGTATTTCTGATCTGCCTGTTCTGCTTCCCACTCTGTCTCTGGTGAACCCTCTCACCACCCCACGCCACTGGCCTGTACCCCAGCTTGTATCAAATCTCGGCTGAGTGTAGTTGATCATCAGGCTCTGCATTCTTCCCAAAAACTCACATTGAGTTCATGAGAGTCCATTATAAGGTTAATATATAAGGAATCCATTCTAGACTGTGTGCTTTGTGAACCCCATCCACCAATCTGACTACAAGGATACTTACGGGGAAAAAATAAATATTAAGGAAGTTATGTATAAATAAATATATATTTTTTAATTATCAGAATGAACAAAAAATTCCCCAGATTTTAAATGCCTTCCTTTTATACAGTGTAAAAAAATATAATAGAAAGATTGTGGGAGGGTGGAATGAAGAAAAGAATATGGGAAGGAAGGAAAAAGAGAGACAAACTTGGTGAAATAAATTGTGAGTTCATGCAAAGAATTGCCCAAAGTCCTATTGAAAAGCTGAACAGAATCAAGAACTAGAGAGTCCTGTAGAAACAATTTGGCCAACCACAATGACCATATGGTACCATGCTAGACAAAAAAAAGCATTAGATACTGACTAATGACTATCTCACAATTTCCTCGAGGGAGAAGGCCAAGAACCCACATGTGCAGTTGGAGTGTAACCCAAGTATAGCCCAACCCATAATAAGAAATGAAGATATTGGGCCTCGCTGGTGGTGCAAGGGCTTAAGTCTCAGAGCTATGAAGCAATCTGCAGCGCAAGTTCAATCCGCAGTCAGGGAGCTTCCGACATGGTGCAGCAGACCTCTCCTGCCTCTCCCACTGCTCCCCTCAGCAGTGTATTTCAGTAGATCCACCTGCTCTGCTCCCCACTCTGTCTCTAGGGAATCCTCTCTCTCTCTCTCTCTCTCTCTCTCTCTCTCACACACACACACACACACACACACACACCCCTCTGGCCTACAACCTAGTTCTTGTATGCATAAATAAATAAATCTTAAAAAAGAAGAAATGAAGATATTGTCCTTCACCTTTTTGTAGGCCTGCATTTGAAATATCTCCACCTAACTTCCTTTGAGAAAATAAGCTAAATTCTCCTATCCTGCACTGTTTTGTTCATTCATGAGACTCTAATGAAGTCTTGCTTTTTTCAGCTACATTTAGCACTGTTTGCTGAATTTTCTCCCTAGAGAACAAAGAACCCACTCTTTTGGGTTCATATATATTTTTCATATATATATGAAACTGAAACCCCAAAGAATCTCCTAAATGGTGGGAGCTGCTGAGAGCTGGCAGGGGCACTGGCAGTCTCTCACCCTGCTTCTTCACTACAGGCCAGCTCTGGCTGTGGCTCTTTGGAGACCAATAACCTATGGGCCTGCTTTGAGATCAGGGCAGGTTGAGTCTATACAGTTATCAGGTTCCCTATTTTTATGTTTCCATTTGATCATTGAATAGACTCTTCAGGTGTGAGGTAAGTGCTGGCTAGTGCTAAATGTTCCAATCAGCCATAGGATTGAAAATGGTCCAATCAAATTTGTAGATGGGTGTTTGCATATAGGAAGGCTACTGATTTTTGTGCATCAATTTTGTATCCTGCTACTGTACTGACCTGGTCTATTATTTTGAGTAGGTTTTCTATGGAGTTTTTAGGGTTTTGTATATATATATTATCATATCGTCTGCAAATAGAGACAGTTTAATTTCTTCTTTTCCTATTTGAATCCCTTGAATGTCTTTCTCTTGTCTAATTGTTCTGGCTAGGACTTCCAGTATTATATTGAAAAGTAATGGTGAGAGTGGACATCCTTGCCTTG
Source organism: Scalopus aquaticus (assembly GCA_004024925.1). Taxonomy (NCBI): domain Eukaryota; kingdom Metazoa; phylum Chordata; class Mammalia; order Eulipotyphla; family Talpidae; genus Scalopus; species Scalopus aquaticus. The sequence continues at coordinate 81,901 of PVIJ01005955.1, read as the reverse complement.
TTCCTGATCTTAGGGGAAAGGCCTTCAGCTTCTCAACATTGAGGATAATATTGGCCGTGGGTTTGTCATATATGGCTTTTATCATGTTGAGGTATGTTCCTTCTATCCCAAGGATTTCAAGGGCTTTTATCATAAATGGGTGTTGCACTTTGTCAAATGCTTTCTCAGCATCCAATCTGAAGAAGAAGAGATTAAGAAATCATCCTCTTCAAAATCGAAATCAAAAGATTCAAATATCTGGGAATAAATCTAACAAAAGACATAAAGGACTTATACAAAGAAAATCACAAAACTCTGTTGAAAGAAATAGAAGAAGACACAAGAAGATGGAAAGGCATCCCCTGCTCATGGATTGGAAGGATTAACATTATCAAAATGGCAATCCTACCAAAAGCAATTTACAGATTCAACGCTAGTCCAATAAAAATCTCAACGACATTATTCAAAGAAATAGATCGACTACTGATGAAATTCATATGGAACCACAAAAAACCTCACATAGCTAAAGCCCTCCTAACTAAAAAGAAAGAAAATGGACGAATTTCACTCCCTGATTTCAAACTATATTGCAAAGCCATAATAATTAAAACAGCATGGTACTGGAACAAAAACTGAAGGACCAATGGAACCGAATAGAATACCCAGAATTAAAGCCACATATCTATGAACAACTAATCTTTGACAAAGGAGCAAAAAAAAAAAAAATGCAGTGGAACAAGGACAGTCTATTCAATAAATGGTGCTGGGAAAACTGGACAGCCACATGCAAAAAAATGAAGCTAGACTACTACCTCAAACTCTGCACAAAGGTCAACACAAAATGGATAAAAGACCTGGATGTAAGACCTGAAACCATAAAACGTATAGAGGAAAATACAGGTAAAACTCTACACTACATACATCTCAGCAAAATCTTGAAAGACACATCCCTCAAAGCGAAGGAGGTGAAAGACAAGATAAACAGATGGGATTATATCAAAATAAAAACTTCTGTACAGCAAAAGAGACATTAACCAAAACTAACAAATACCCTACCAACTGGGAAAAGATCTTTGCACACAATACATCTGATAAAGGACTGATAACAAAAAATTACAAGGAGCTCACACAACTCAACAACAAAAAAAAAAGCCAATAACGCAATCAAAAAATGGGCAGAAGAGCTCAAAAGGCACTTCTCCAAAGAAGAAAAGCAAATGGCCAACAGATACATGAAAAATGCTCAACATCACTTATAATCAAGGAAATGCAAATGAAAACCACTATGAGATACCACCTCACACCTGTGAGGATGGCACACATTAAAAATACAGGCAACAACAAATGCTGGAAAGGATGTGGAGAAAAAGGAACTCTTTTACACTGCTGGTGGGAATGTGAACTGGTCCAACCACTATGGAAAGCTGTATGGCGATTCCTCAAACTGCTAAACATGGAGCTCCCATACGACCCAGCAATACCACTATTGGGAATTTACCCAAAGGACACAAAAACACTAATCCGAAAGGATACATGTACCCATATGTTCATTGCGGCACTATTCACAATAGCAAAGGTATGGAAGCAACCCAGATTAGTGAAATGACTCCATTTATATTTAGGATGATTAATATTTGAGGGTCTGCAATTACCAATTTGTACTTAGTTTTCAGGTTGTATTTATCTCCTTGCTCATTTTTTTAAATATTATTATCTTCATTTAAGATATGAGAGCTCCTTTTGAAACTGAGCAAACTAGTATGATGACTCAATTAGTTGATCCTCACCAATATGCTTATGACTGCCGGATATAGCCCAAAAGCAGACACAATGGACCTGAAAGCAGATACACAGTGTGAAACAAATATGATAGGATTCATTTTCACAAGGAGGGAGTGAGGGAGGGAGAGAGAGAGAGATACAGAGAGAAACAGAGTCAGAGAGGGAGAAAGAATTTATAAGTTGGCATGTGGCCAAATGCTATCTGTCCAAATACAATAATACCACTTTTGGGAATATACCCAAAGGACACAAAAACACTAATTCAAAAGGATACATGCATCCGTATGTTTATTGCAGCGCTATTTACAATAGCGAAGTTATGGTAACAACCCAGATGTCCAAAAATAAATGACTGAATCAAGAAAATGTGGTACATATACACAATGAAATACTATTCAGCATTCATAAAAGATAAACACGTGCAATTCGCAGCAACATGGATGGAACTAGAAGGGATCATGCTCAGCAAAATAAGCCAAAAGGAAAAAGAAAATTATCGAATAGTCTCACTTATAACAGGAATATAGGGGAACCAAATGCAAGAGCGACTATCAGCGAGAGGGGGGAGGATTGGGGCTCAGAACGGGGGAGAGGGGAGCACAGGGGATTGTGGTGACAGTACACGGGTGAATTGGTGGTGGGAAACCTATGGGGAATATACAGTAATGTAAAAGACATAAATAAAAATAAAAATTAAAAAAATAATAAATAAATAAATGTGTCCTAGACAGGGGAAAAAAAAACAACAACAAATGGCATGCATTGACCAGACTGAGGTTCATGCTAAAGTGAAACATATCAAGCTGGCAACTTCCCCACTCCTTCTCAGTAGCATTGTCCTGAACAGCTAACTGCTAAAAAGCGTCAAGTAATTAACTCACCAAAAATCCAATGGCTTTAACTAACCAAAGCCCAGCAGTATATCTGGTCAAAAGTTCCAATAGTTTAACTGTTAAAAGTCAAACAGCCTAACTTTCAAAAGCCCCAGAAGTTTAACTGCCAGAAGCACCAGCAGCTTAACTGTCCAAAACTCCAGCCCCACCCATTTTATATCAGCTCCCTCCCCTTGCACAGAGGATAACATTTGGAAAACGTCTTCTGCACTTGAGTTGACAATGAGTGCCACTAATGACTTAGAGGTTGCTCCTCACTGTACCTTTTCTTACATTTTCAACATTGATTGTAGGAGAGGTCTAGTGGTTACAAACTTCCTCAATTTCTGTTTTGAGAAAGCCTTTATTTCATCATTGTATCTGAAAGAGAGTCTTGGATGATATAATATTCTAGGGTGACTGTTTTAATCTTAAAATATTTTGTATACATCATCCCAGTCTATCATTGTCTATAGTGTTTCTTCAAAGAAATCAGATGTAAGCTTGTCGGGGGCATTTTTATAGATTGTTTCTTCCCCCAAGCCATCTTCAATAGTCTTTGTCTTGAAATCTTGGAAGTTTCATTGGTATTTCTTATTAGAATGTAATAGTCAGCTGTTCTTTTAGACTTCTATATTTATTTCTTTTCTATGTTTTGGAAGATTCCATTATTTCTTTGAATAAGCTCTCTCTACCTCTACCTCTCCCTCCCTCCCTCCCTCCCTCCTTCTCTTCCTACCTCCACTTCTCAAATGTGCAATATTCTTACATTGTCTTTCCTAAGGGAATTGGATAATTCTCAAAGAGTTTATCTCATTTTTTTCTTTGACTTTTCTTTTTTTTTTTCCACCTAAATTCCTTGTTCATTATCAGCTTTAAAATCACTGATTCAATCTTCCATATGGTCTATTTTACTTCCATAACTTTCTCCAGGTGTTTTTATTTCGTCTATTGTTATTTTTCTCTCCTGCATCTCCATTATTTTCTTACTTAAAACTTGAATTTCGGGCCTCCATTGTGGCGCAGTGGTTAAGTGCTGCACTGTGGAGCTGTCAGCAGTGGCCATGCGGGTTCCCATAATGGCTGGGGAGATTCCCACATGGCGCGGCAGACCTCTCCTGCTGCTCCCACTGCTCCCCCCTGCAGTGTGTTTGTCGATCTGCCTGTTCTGCTCCCCATTCTGTCTCTGGAGCCCTCTTGCAGCCCCACGCCTCTGGCATGCACCCCGGTTTGTATGCATAAATAAATAAATCTTTAAAAAAAAACTTAAAAAAATAACTTGAATTTTTATGTTCTCTTTATTAATTTTATTTCTCACCCCATTCTTCCACCCCACCCCCCCCACCGAGTTTTCTCGTATAAATATGATGAGTTTTCCTGTTTTTTTCATTTCTTTGATTTATTTATCGTGGTGACTTTTAAACACTGCATCTGATTTGAAGAAATGATCTTCACCTTTGTGATTGAATTCTGCAGATTTTTCTCTGTGGCGAAATATTCCCTTATGGACTAAATGCACTGTGCAATGTATTTTCTGTTTGCCCATTTTGTGACTTTATGGTTTGCTATTTTCACTTGTGTGCAAAATTCTTTTTCAAGCTGATGGTACTTTTTTTTTTAAAGATTTTTTTGCCTTGAGATTTCAGTACATTTTTATTTGGGAGAAATAAACTAGAGCTGCTGATTCAAGGTGATGGAGACTTTATGCCACTGGTATAAGTGGCGTGTGTGGGTGACTTGTATAGGGGGTACTGCTGAGAGCCTCTTCTCTGAGTTTTCAGACCCATGTCTCTGCAGCCTTTAAATGGTGCTGATGCTGGGCTTCATATATGATAAGCTTGAGTCCTAAGAAGGTGGGGGAGTGGGAGCACAGCTCTGCACTCTCTTCAATGGGGACAAAACCCACCTGACATACCTCAGTCACTCCACATATATGTTTCCTCTGTTTTGGGTGAACCACCATACTAGTAACTTCTCCCCTCCCCAGCTGCCAGTTGAACACAGCCCTGGTGGTATTCTCTATGAAACACTCTCCATCCTCTTTGCTGTATGGAGTTAAACTTCAATGTCTCTTCTCACATGGATGGCATTGCTCTCTGATATCCAAGACATGCTCTACTTCTCTCCTACATCATGGGATCTTCTGGATATATTTCCCCACTGGATTGCTTTCAGATTATTTTCCCAGAAGTAAAACAGGGGATCTCTTCTGATCCCATCTTCCAAGCCTAAAATCTAGAAAGTTGTCTTTAAAATATTTCTAAATTTTGCTTTTCCTTCATTTTTATACAGATGTCAACTTGACTAATAAATCTTAAATATATAACTACCAGTTTTTAAATCAATGGAAAAAAAATAAGATTGCTCTTATTATTTGAACAGATATCCTATGACTCATTTTCATTGACTTGCATTGTGTCTGAAGGTCATTCCATAGCAAACGCGGTCTGGATCATAAGATGGGCCTCCCTGCTCTTCAACTGCAGACACTACTCCCTGAGATGCATAAGAGTAAAATAGCAATACAATTTATTTTATAAAAGGCAGGGAAATAATTTGAATAAGGTTAATAATAATGTACTACTAGAAATAAGTTTTCTAACACTGATATGAAATATTACTTTAGCACAAAGACTAAATTTCTGTGACAAACTTCTTTCTGCAAATTCAGGAAAGTTGCTCCCCTTGGTGAGAATGTTGTTAATTTCATTAGACACTGATAATAAATGGATATACTGCATTATTTAAATAGTAGATATCAACAAAGTAGTATTTGAAGGATAGTTAATGTATGCTGTCAATGTTCTGCTGATATATTTTAGCAGACATTGATCCTTTACATTTTTTGTCAAATTGTGTTCTTGTATGTTATTGATTCCTATTGTATACACCAACAACTCTTTGCCCCCAATTCTTTGTTGGCTACAAGTCTTTCTCAGCCCATGTAGTGAGCAAACAAAAAGGGTCAGGGACTTCGACCATGAGAGCTTCTCTCAAAAATCACAGATTGGAGTTACTGGGTGAATATCTCAGATTTCTACCCCTAAGGTGGGACACCTCAAATTATATTCATTTTCTCAGATATACCCAGTGTAATTGAGTACTGTTGCCCAACACAACAATTTGCTCACAAACCACCTGCATTGACATGTTTCTTTTCTGTATTTCTTCACTACTTTGTCAGTCCTTCCTAGAGTCACTTTCCAAATCAGTTGTGTGCAATCAAATAATTATCAATGTTATCAATGTCTATGGGAATCCACACTACAAGAGTGATTTTTTTTCTCATTTAATATAGTCAAGATTGCACTGAACAATTTGTTACAAGAATCTGGAACAACTCCAAGACTTAATATTCAACTTTTATATTATTTGGACAAGCATGCATATATATATATATATATATATATATATATATGCATGTTTATATATATACACATATATATGTGTATATATATATACATGTATATATATATACATATATATGTGTATATATATATATACATATATATATGACTCCCCTTCTCCATGCATACCTTCTAGTGTGCAAAAATACATATTAACATCAATGTACCCAAATAGTGTAATGTATTTTGTTTTTCTTTAGTTTTCCTTTAGAGGATTGTCAAATAGGAATGTACACAATTTTAAGTTATATAAGCAGAGTTTATAAGTGAATAGTGCCAGGGTTTGTAATTTCAGATGTGTGTGACACAAACACCAGCTCATAATAACTCTTTTGCATACACCATACCTTTGGAAATACCAGTATCTTTCTGTAAACCTATTCTTATAGCATAGCTCTCAAGTTGAAACTTTTAACTAATAAAATTTTAACATTAACTTAATCAATTTAATGCACATATTTTTCTTTTTCAATATTTTTTTTCTATTTCAACTATCTATTCTTTCATATTGGTCAGATTATAAATTTATCAAATTAAAAATACCCAAAGCAAGACTGTTCAAATTCTGATTAAAACTATTAATATTATATAATAAATAATTTATGATGCAACTCTTTACTTTTATATTTGCCTATCCAACTTCATGCTATATTTCTTCTTTTTTTTAAAGATTTGTTTATTTATGCATACAAGAAATGGGGTATATGCCAGAGGTTTGGGATGGTGCGAGGATTCACCAGATACAGAGTGGGGAGCAGAACAGGCAGATCAACTGAAGTACACTGCTGAGGGGAGCAGTGGGCGAGGCAGGAGAGGTCTGCTGAGCCATGTGGGAAGTTCCTTGGCCAGGGATTGAACTCATGTTGCAGTGGCTGCCCACAGCTAGCTTCGTAGTGCTGAGACTTAACCCATTGTGCCACCAGGGAGGCTCTATAGTTGTTCTTTTGTTCAGGTTTTGTTTTGTGTTCTTTAATAACATTCTTTGTATATAGTTTGTATATGCTATTTCCTTCGATATATTTTATATTTTGATGTTATCATATATTATTTTTCTCCCATTTTATAACAAGAAAATGTTTATATTAAACAATCTAAAAATACTCCTGGGGTTCTTTGCTCATCCTTTTCTAATCACCAAGGGCTTGACTTGACAAATAAAGAAATAAAATGGTGAAATTTTATTCCAATTTACCACCTTTTGTATATAGGCACAGTTATTATTACTGTGATTCTTCTAATTACAGAAGAAGATTTCAGAGGTTTAAGGATTTGGGATCATACATTCTGGTTGAGAATTCAACCATATAAATGTGTTAGCAGTTATAAACCATAAATAAACATGTACTTCATAATATTCTTACCAATGAATCAGCTGAAGAAAGGAATTTTGGCAATTGAGGGAAGCATTTGTTGTTTGACTTTTACTAGGAGCTGAATTTTCCCTTAGGGAAAACAAATGTCAGCTGCTGAAATGTCAGGTTGTTTTTATTTTTTAATAACAAGGAGAGACAACCCTAATTAAAGCAGTGAGTGGCCAAAAGTTTAACAAAGTAAGTGCAGGCCATCTCAGGGTTAATATTTCCCTATTATTTTAAAGACGTTAGAACAACTGGATAATAAGGCAATTTTGTGGAGCCCAAAATCAGTATCCTGCCCTGACTCAGGAGTTTCTGTACTTTATCACTCTGGAATAAGCACCTGGAATATTTGTTCAAATATAACAAAATGGACCATTGCTCTGTTACCATCCCAGACCAGGTAGGGTCACCTTTGGTTCAGGCAGCTTAAAGGAGAAGATTGGAGCCCTTGGCATCATCCCAACAGTTTTTTTTGTTTGTTTGTTTGTTTGTTTTTTAATAATACACAGGGGAAACGAGCCAACAGGAAGCCAGCAACTTAGGGCTCCCCTGTGAATCTCTGGGCGACCTCTCACAACTGTCCTCTGTAACCGTTCTCTGCCACCATAGTCCTCTGCCGCACGGTCTCTGAATAACTATGCCTTTGTATGCCTGCCCTCCTGGGCCCAGGTGTGCCCACTTAAGCTTGCCCACACCCAAGTTTCTCCTGCAGTCAAGGCCGTAGGTGATAGTCAGAGAGGCCAGTTGTGGAAAACCCTCAGCATTCTTCATACAACATACAGCCACAGGTAGCATAACCAAGTAGCCATAACATAAACATTTAACTCTGTGTAGTTTTTATGGGCATTGTACAAAATACAATTGTTCCTTGAAATTGAAGGTTGTTTCATTGTATTAAGTTCCATGGATTTATTTATCAATGTATCTAAAGTTTTTACATCTTTCATAAATATACTGCAAGGAAGGTCACATTTTTAAGATAAATTTAAATGACTTGAATGTCATTTAGGTATGTTTAAAATAAAATCTCAGTGTTTATGAGAAATTATTTTCTCTCCCTTGATACTAGAACCCTACATAAAATAAAATGCGGTCTATTTCACACATACAGCCATTATTGAAGCATCCTGCTCTGTGTGAATTTTGACCAGCTTCGTGGGAGTACAACCTATGGCTACTTCAACTCAGATCTAGACTGTGCACCTGTCTCTGTCATTCCTGGAACTTCTCAGTAAGCATTATAGATGGATTTGCCTTCCTTGATTGCACTATCTCTGTCGGCAGCACTGTCTTGTTCTCTTAGGTCTTACAGGAATCTAATATATGTACACTATCTCTCACCTGGAGATACATTTTTTTTTTCATGTCAAAGAAGGGATGCGGTAGATGAATTGCCAAATAGCATATTTTCTTTTCCATATATCTCAACACCCAGATCCAGTTGATTTAATAGAACATGAGGCCCAGAGTTAGATTTTCATTCTCAAGGAATGCCACAAGTGCTTCAATTGAAGTCATAGATAAAATGTGGTCATATTAATGTTGTTAAATCACAGGGAAAAAAATTGAACAGGAATAACTGAACCCTGATATCCATCCAGGAAACCACATCAAAGTACCTCCAAATAGTGCATTTAATGGTAAAGAATATTTTTTTTTTTAAGATTTATTTTTTTTATTTATACATACAAGCTGGGGTACAGACCAGAGGCATGGGGTGGTGAGAGGGTTCACCAGAGACAGAGTGGGGAGCAGAACAGGCAGATCAGAAATACACTGCTGAGGGGAGCAGCGGGCGAGGCAGGAGAGGTCTGCCTCACCATGTGGGATTCTCCCCGGCCGGGCGTCGAACTCGCTTCGCCGCTGCCGACAGCTCCACAGCACAGCGCTTAACCGCTGCGCCACCGGGGAGGCCCTAATGGTAAAGAATATTAAAGCAATTATGGTTTGACAAGGGTAAAGCACAAAATAACTCATATACTTTAGTGATAAACATGAGTAACATGGCAATAAGAATGTTGGCTGTGAGATATGGAAATGAAAATTGGAAGTGGTAAAGAGAGATGGATAGGATATACTCACACACAAAAATGCAGTAATTAAGTGTGGGAGGTTGAGTTATTTTGTGCCTCAACTATTCTTGCCTTTCCTTGATCATTTATTCTTTGCTTTGAATCCTATAGAATTCTTTGCTTTGTCATTTATTCTTTGCCCTGTGCCTCTCAGTGTATGGATAAGGAAAGTTTGAGATAAGGAACTGACAACAGAAGTGCCGGTATGGGGATCTATACATGCTGAAAACAGCATGTGCAGAAACGGCAAAAGATGTTATGATTAGTGTAACAAAAACACTGAGGCTTCCCTTGTCTCTCTCTGATTTCCCAGCCTCAGCTGGAGCCAGCTGGTTACACCTACCCCACACACTTGGGCATCCCCCATTTGTCTGCTTGCTTCTTTGATCATTTTTATTTTCTGTTTTATTCTAAATAAAAACTAGATTGCCCTTGGAGCTGGGGTCCATCTTTGTGGTGGAGTCCCTCTAGGCTTCTCATTATTCTGAACACGGATTCTGAGTAATCCTTTTCCATGCACTTCCACAGATTGTAATGAGACAATGGAGTTTGTTACTATAATTCTCTTTAAATCATCTTAGAGACCGACATAGACCTATCCTTTGTGGCAATTCCGTGGTGCATCAAAAGTCTATGGAAATGCTTGATATGAAAACTTTTTCAGGGTTACTTAATATTCTCTTGACAACACAGTCTTCTTATCTCTATCATTGCTAATGTGTCCAGTTCTGTCATCCATGTTGTGTGTTGTCTGGATTCTATACTGGGGCTTTGCTGTGCATTGTGAACTGGGAACACATTGAGAATGTGTCATTCATTTCTTAAATTGTCAATGTTGATGCTCCATGAAGACAATATTTAATGAATATTATATAATATTCTCTTTCATTTCACTGAATGTCTGTTCTGAGATACATTTTTATAGGATTCTGCAGGAGGTGCTGTTAGAATGAACAAGTAGTTATTGGTCAACCTCATTATGCACCTTTATATTTATTTTATCTCCTTTCTTGCTCCTTGGATCACTTCTTATAATTAAAGTCCTTTAAAACTCCATGGGGAACTCAGGTTTACACAGACTCCAAGATATACTGAATGTGAGTGAGATTTTCAGAATGTGCTTTACTCTTTGGACCATAAAAGACAGTGCTAAGCTGCTCATTATCTGGGTATGTAGAGATTGAGGCAACTCTACAGCTTAGGGATTGCACTTCTCCCACATGCCATGATTAAAACCAATATTTTTATATAATTTTTCAGAGTCAAATTGACTAATCTCCAACAAAAAGCAGACTTTACTTTAACATGTAGGCCAGAGTCCTATGTGTTAAGAGAATGCAGTTCCCATTACCAATTGCCTCTACATTCTTGTCAAGGAGAATTCAATTTTCTCTGATATTTGGCCATTTACTCTTCTGCAATTAAGGACAACACATAAGGATAAATTAACCAATTTCCATGAGTACAGCCATGAAATGTAGAACTTTTCAATCTCTCTTTGGATAATGAAAGTCTAATTTTCTCCAACTTAAAGCCATAGCACTTTGATTCTTTCTTAAAGACATTATTAGCCTAAAAGTACGCTGGTTTCTCCTCTTTCTTCACAATTTTTTTGGGGGTAAGCAATATTTATTTTTGGTGAGGCAAGAAGAAAACAGTATTGGAAAATAAACATAATATTGAATTTTATATCTATACCTTAATAATAAGCCTTTTATGTAATTCAGGAATAGGTGCATCTGTAATAGAGGACTGTGTTATGATAATTTATAGTTTCCATTATTGTGGCTATATAGTAATCATGTTGACATACTACTGGCTATATCCAAATATTTTCTTTTTAAACAAGAGTATTACATGTTAAGATAACACAATGATAGAATCTATCTCTTGGCTTGTAGGTCTGCCAGGTTGTAACAGAGGAAGGCTGGGAACAGTTTAGTCACTTCCCACCTGCAAAACCTCTGAACTTTTCTTCTCTGAGGTTGTCTGCTAGAAACCTCTTCACCCTCTTCAGAGGCTCACAACAGCCTTCTGGAAGATCTGCCTGGTGGGGACAGAAATTGCTGAACCTGGAATCCCTGGAGATCACAAAACACTGAAATCACAAACACTGAATTCCAGGGGCTGCTTCTTCAGTCCTTTATATTTCTTATCATAGTCTCCACCCCCACTGATTCTTTATTTTCATTTTCCCTGGGTCTACCTATCCTCACCAGTACCCCCTCCAGGGGGCACCACGTATAACAGTCTTTTGTTACAGTTTTTTGTTTTTAAGATTTGTTCATCTATACATACAAGAACTGGGGTGTAGGTCAGAGGTGTGGGGTGGTGAGAGGATTCACCAGAGACAGAATGGGGAGCAGAACAGGCAGATCGACTGATGTACACTGCTGAGGGGAGCAGCGGGCAAGATAGGAGAGGCCTGCTACACCATGTGGGAAGCTCCCTGGCCAGGGATTGAACTGGTGCTGCAATGGCTGTGGATGGCTTCATAGGCTGAGACTTAACCCGTTGTGCCACCAGGGAGTCCCCACCCCCTGTTACAGTTTTTGCTAAGAATTTATTTAACACAATTTCTATGTAGAAATTATAATTTATACTAATAGTTCATAAGTCAATGCATGCAGAAAAATATCTTACATAGTCATGATATACTTAATACATTCAGGAATTTTAACATACTAGTTTATATTTAATTTAAGGTCTTCTATATTCCAAGTTTTTTATTGGCAAAATGTTTCGCATTGTTGACAGCTATATTTTTATTTCATCGGAAACAGTCACTCAGCCTTTGTTTTTCCTTGACACTGACATACTTGAAGATCACAGACCAATTATTTTAATGAGGTTCCTTCAAGCTATAATTTTCTGAGTGTTTCTGAACATTTGGTTCAGGTACCCATTCTCAGCTTGAATGTTATAATTGATGTTTTGCATTTCCCTATCTACTCAAGCTGATTTCTGTTTTCTCCATTGTATTGTCGCTATTATCTCCTTGCAACTAATAATCAAAATGTGGATATGCGCAGTGAGACCACACAAATACTCTACTATCCATAAAAATCTCAAACCTGAAATTTAATCTCAAACCTTTAAGTTGTTTTCTTTAAGATCTTCTCTCTCAATTGCTCCCCAAATATTGATACCGGAGCAATAATTCTCAATGTGATAGTAATTAATGTTTAGACAGAGAACATTTAAAGTAGTAATTAATGTTAAATAAGGTCCCAAGGATGGAGTACCAATCTGATTGGATTGCTTTATTTATAAGAATAGAGATATGAAGAGACAGCAAAGAGAGAAAAAAATCATGCGAGAATACATTTTTTTTTTTCCTTCCAAACAGACAGCCCATAACCTGGAAATTTTATCATTTCCACTTTTCAGACATCCAAAAACCAACAAATGGGCCATGCATTTGCTACAATATTCCTGTTGTGTGGCCCTGGGCACTCAAGAGTATCAAAGGGTGTTCAGCTACCATCCTAGGCCAGGTAGGTTAATCTCCATTCTCACAGTGGAAAAGATAATTTTAGAGCATTCATTCAGCAGATTTTTACAGCTGTTAATGCTGAAACAAGAGATACACCAACTTTCTCTCTCAATGTTTCTCTCTCTCTTCCTTTTGTAGTCCCTCCTCAGGTTGATGCTACCCTTATAGCCCCTTGCTTCTGGGCTCAGTTGTACCATTTATACAGATACATGCCCTTTGCTCTCTGGGCCCAGCTGTCCATAATTACAGGAGTGGTGGTGCATGCAAGACAACAGATGTTGATCATAGATGCTAATAGTGGGGGGGAGATGAAATCTGATTTGTAACTCATTTACCTTACAAGGAGGGTAGGAGGCTCCATTGCTGCTGTATTATTGAGATATTCAGTTGTAGGATAAACGAGTTATCAGTTTTTTCCGCCATACAATTTTACACAAATTTCTCTTGGCAAATATGAGTAAACAATGCAACAAAACAGAATACAAGAAAGCCCAGGCAGGGCACCAACCTATGGGCAAAGAACAGTATCATTGGTGCCCGCAGATGATCCACCAATTCTGTTGCCGAAGGTACTGCTCATTCGAGGCGGGGCATCTGCTGTCACATGCTGGGAGCCGTCAGGCTTTCCGGACTTCTCCAGCTGCAGTCTCAGCCACAAGCCACACTCCGCATCCACCCCCAGGATGTGCTCACTCCTAGATGGGTGACACTCTCTTTAGGGGTTTAATCGCCCAATCCCCAGGGATACTCTCTACTGTCACTCCAACACTCGCCTTTTATAGCCACCACTGTGACAAGCAGACCCCTGCGCTCAGGCCAACCCGTTGCATATGCACATGGGTCGGGGATCCCTGGTGTTGCACCAGCCTACTGTGCCAGCCTGACACCAATGCAGGTTCCCTGTGATTCATGCAGATGGGCAAGAATGAGTCCTGGAGCCCTTGGTGACTTTGGCAGGCTTTTAATGATCTCTTGTAGAGAGGCAACCAGGTATAAGGCAGGCAAGTGGGGCCGGGGGGGTGGCTGGGAGGCGGGTAGGCCTCCCAGCCCCCTTCAAATCTGCACTCTCTCAAGTTCTCTGGCGACATCTCATGGCCTCTCTACAATACCCCTAACGGTCCTCTACTCCACGCTCTGTTCTCTGCTGCTGCCGCTGCTTCTGTTTCCACTTATAAGCCCAGTCTCTGGCTCAGGTGTGCCCACTCACACACGCCCACACCCTATTCCAGGTGCCCACCATCAGCCATGCATGTAGGCTTGCATAGGTCTATCCCTGAGAAGGCAGAAAAACCTGATAATTCTCTCATTTACCCTATAATATGGTTGCCTGTTTCAGCAATAAAGGTCTGCAAAACCCACCAAAGTCTTCAGAGTTCTCATTTCATCTTTTGGAACCAACAATGAATCTACCTGGCCAGGGATGGCTGCAAAACAGAGCCCATTACAAGCAAAGAACAGAGGGTTCAGTACAAAAAAAAAGGAAAAAAAGACAATAACAAAACTACCTATTCCTTGAATTTGGAATACTAAACTCTAAAATTCTGAAAAATGAACTTCTGTCGTTTAAGCATCTGTAGGGCAAACAAAAGAGTCATCATGTTTTTCCTTCTTCCCCTCAAATGATGCAGGTCTACACGCATGCCTGATGATGGGCACCTGGAGTAGGGTGTGAGCATGTGTGAGTGGGCACACCTGGGCCAGAGACTGGACTTATAAGCAGAGGAGGTAAGAGCAGCAGCAGCAGCAGCACAGAACAGGGCATGGAGCAGAGGACCTTTCTGGGTGTAGCAGAGAGACCACACGATGCTGCCAGAGAGCCCATAAAGAGTGAAGATTTGCCCCCAGGCCACCCAGCCTGCCCTGTACCTGGTTGCCTCTACAAGAGACCATTAAAAGCCTAAGAGCAACCGGGCCTCCCTGGTGGCGCAGCCGGTTGAGCGCTGCGCTGTGGAGCTGTCGGCAGCTCGCGATGCGAGTTCGATGCCCGGCCAGGAGAATCCCACATGGTGCAGCAGACCTCTCCTGCCTCGCCCGCTGCTCCCCTCAGCAGTGTATTTCTGATCTGCCTGTTCTGCTCCCCGCTCTGTCTCTGGTGAACCCTCTCGCCGCCCTGCGCCTCTGGCCTGTACCCCAGCTTGTATAAATTAATAAATCTTAAAAAAAAAAAAAAAGCCTAAGAGCAACTGAGGACTCCAGAACTCCCTCCCTTTAGACCTGTCTGCGCAGCTCTATAGAGAAACTGTGCTCCCAGTGTCTTCCTGCCTTTACAGCATCCCAGTGTGGGGCATTTTATTATGGAAGTCCTAAAAGACTATGCATCTCTAGATTTGGATATATTTATAGGGAACAGTCTCTTTATCTTTCCTATCTAGTTATCAATTTAATATCAGTGTGGACTTGGAACTGAGATTATATTAAGTAGATATACTCTGCTACCACTACTATGCCACAGCTGCTGGTGCTTCTACTTGTTTAATTTAAAGCTAAGTTTTCCAGATTTGATATTAGCTACAAACCCTAAAAGGAAAAAAAAATCAACTATAGACATAGAATAGTATGTTCAATACTAGAGACAAATAGAAGATATTTAAGGCATTTAGAAGAAAATAACTTCTAACAAAGAATTTAAAATCTGACAAGAATATTCTATAGAGGCCTCCCTGGTGGTGCAAGAGGTTAAGTCTCAGCACTATGAAGCTATCCGCAGTCACTGAAGCATGAGTTTGATCCCTGGCCAGGGAGCTGACCCATATGGCGCAGCCTCCTGCCTAGCCCACTGCTCCCCTCAACAGTGTATTTCAGTAGATCCACCTGTTCTGCGCCACACTGTCTCTGATGAGTCCTCTCATCCCCTGTACTTCTGGCCTATACCCCAATTCTTGTATGCATAAATAAATAAAAAATAAATCTTTAAAAAAAAAGAATATCCTATAAAAATGTAGCCAGAAGAAGACATATCCTGATGAAGCCAATGTACACTGTTACCCTGATTATGCTGCTACTGCTTTTCACCCCAGTAACCCTTGAACAACCACAGGTTCTTGTCCCAAAAAGCCGCAAAAGGGAACTCATAGACAAAACCTCAAATAAGTGGAGAGAAGCAAATGTTTATTTAGAGAGTAAAGAAAAGTTTAGTTAGAGAAAAAGTGAAGTCTTTCAGGCAGAGATGCCAAGGAGGGGCGAAGATGCCATATGGGTTCCTATCTAAGGGATATATAAACCTTTTTTCTCTGTTCTAAAATCTTGTCTTCTTTGTTATTGACTTTCTCTCAGTGGCTGTACTTCCCTGGGCAGCTATGTCCCACTTTACAGCTCTTTCCTTAGTCAATCTTTCACTGTTCATGTCCAAGTTCCCTTAAAATTTACTGTCCTCATTAGCCCTCCTGGATTTCTTTGTCCTCATCTCAAGAAGCCTCTTTAACTCTCCCGAATTCCCTGCCTGCACTGTCCCTGAAGCTGCCTACGTAATCCAGATTTGCCCTGGGGCTCACTGACATGCTCTCTCTTATCCACTGAACTCTAGTCTTGTTTTTGAATAAATCAGTGTGGATCTATTTCTGTAACTTTTATTCTGTTCTTTCATTCAAATATATAAATGTAGTACCAGCAAGGCACCAGGCAGGTTCCCTAGGATTCAGGCAGACAGGTTGAAGAGGAGTCCTGGAGCCCTTGGTGGCTTTTGCAGGCTTTTATAATCTTTTTTAGTGAGGCAACCAGGTACAGGGCAGGCAAGGAGGTGGGGGGCAGGGGACCAGGAGGCTGCAGGCCTCATACACCCAGACAAATTTTCACTTTCTCTGGGCTCTCTGCTTCTGCAGCACCACTGCTGCTTCTATTGCCCTCCTTCTGTGATGCCACCCTTATATCCTGGGCCTCCATGCCCAGGTGTCCACTCACACACACACATGCCACACTCCAGGCGTTGCCACAAGGCACACCCGCAAGACCGCAGGCATCTATTACACTGGTCAACAGTGAGATTGTTACTGACTTTAAAAGGCCCTGATCTGTAGTATCTTGGTGTGCTGAACATGAATATAACCCTGAACATTTTTTATTAGCTCTCGTTTTGAAGATATTTCATATAACTCATTTTATGTTTCACTGTGTAAATTTATCCAGTAGGACTGCAACAGCATCTAAATCAGCCTAGAATAATGTAATATTGCATTGCATTGCATAATACCACCATGCACACATCATCCAGAGTTGATTGCATCATTTTCTGACGCAATGCAATACTGCTGCCAGGCGGCTGCTGAAGTAAGCTAATGCCAGCAGTGCACTATAGAAAGCCCTTTCAGAAAGTTTGAGCATTGAAAATATTTCAGACTTTGTGCAAGACAGTTTATGCTACTGTTCCATAGAACTGTTCTTATTTTATCCATTTAGGCACAATACAGAACAGTAATGCCTCAAAAGTGCATTCATAGCATGAACAATTTCTGCTCTATCTGTGGGGAAGTGACATTTGCCAACCAGAAGAAAAGTATCACTTCTCAAGTGAAGAAGGATTCTCATCTTTACTTGGGATGCAAGGTTGGTGACCAAGACAAGCCTTGGGCCCCACATATATGCTGTGCTACATGTACAACACAGCTTTCACAGTGGTTCACTGGCAAAAGACCATCAATGCCGCTTGCAGTCCCCATGGTGTGGAGAGAAACAAGCAAGCACATAAAAGTCTGTTACTTATGATTGGTTCCTCCTCTTTCTGGCAGAATAACAAATTCAAAGAAGATGAGAATAGTCTACCCAAACATTTCGTCTGCATTGAGACCAGTTCTGCATGGTGAGGGACTTCCTATTCCAGAACCTCCAGCAGAATATTCTCTTAATTCATCTGATGAAGACAAGGGTGAGTTGACATGTTCTTGTTCTTCTACTGTTTCGTCAACATGCAGTGATCCAGATTTTCACTGTGGTGCATCATCAACCCTACACAGACTAACACAGGAAGAACTAAATGACCTGGTCCATGATTTGGACTTATCCAAGAACAAGGCAGAATTGCTAGGATCAAGACTCCAACAGTGGAATCTTCTAGAAGATGTCACAATTCCTTTATATCGAAAGCACTACCAGCAGTTGGAGCCTTTCTTCAAAAAGGAAAGTCTGGTATTCTGTTCCAATATTGCAAACCTCATGAATGCCTTAGAAATCACTCATGACCCAGAAGAATGGAGACTATTTTTAGACTCTTCAAAACTGAGTCTTCTGGCTGTGTTTTTGCACAATGGAAAGCGTCTTCCATCTATTCTATTCCTGAACAGCTGTAGAAGAGACAATCAAAGAAATCTAAGAAATAGTCTATGACTTGATTTTTTACAGGTGTTAACCAGAGGCCTGTTACTATTGGCATGCATTTCATGATGTAAATAGCAATTTATTGCAGATTACAAAAATAACTAGAGCCAAAATTAGAATTTGACCGTCATATTCATGTTGCGCACATATAAATTGATAGAAAATGACTGTTTATTTCAGTAGCTTGACTTTTGTAAAAATTTGTTGACCAGTGTTATTAACTCTAACGGCGTTAGAGCAGAAAATCCTGATGCCTTTTTCATTTATTCCACAAGGTTTCAATTACTTCAGTTTCATAATAAATTTTCCCATCTACTAATATAAATGACCAACTTTTAGAAGACTCTCTTTTGTGCTAAGTTAGAAATGACCACACATTCTTTTTAGCTTTTTCAATCATGAGGACAAGTTTATTCTCCTCTGGTTTGTAAAAGGTGGCTGTAGCCAAAAACTGTTACAGGTTGTGCCCCCTGGAAGTGGGTGCTGGTGAGGAGAGATAGCCCCAGGGAAAATGCAAATAAAATACCTGTGGGGGTGGAGACTCTTGATAAGAAATTTAAGGGATAGGAGAAGCAGCCCCCAGGATTCAGTGTTTGGGATTTCAGCATTTTGGGATCTTCAGTGATTCCAGGTTCAGCAATTTCTGCACCCATATAGGGTAAATGAAAGAGGCATCAGGATTTTCCGCCCCACCGCAATTCTATTTAAGGATGGGCACCTGCGATCCTACACGTGCGCCTCATGGTGGCATGCGCGTGTGTGAGTGGGCTCACCTGGGCCTGGAGAGACGCTATATATGGGCGTTGTCACAGAAGAGGGTGTGTGGGGAGAACTCGACAGGAGAGAGCGCTACAGAAATGGTGGAAGAAGTAGAAGCGGCAGCAGCAGCAGATATCCCAGAGAAAGTGAAGATTTGCCAACGGCTGGGAGGCCTGCCAGCCTCCTGGTCCCGGCCACCCTACCTGCCCTGTACCTGCTTGCCTCACTAAGGAAAGATCATTAAAAGCCTGCAAAAGCCACTGAGCACTCCAGGAGTCATCCTTACCCATCTGCCTGAATCATGGAAACCTGCCCTGGTGTCATCCTGCTGGCACAACAACCCACCATGCAGATCTTCCAAAAGGCTGTTGTGGGTTCTGAAGGGTGTGGAGAGGCTTCCAGTGGTCAGCTTCAGAGAGAGTAAAAGGTTCGGAGACTTTGTAAGTGGCCAAGCAACTGAAACTGTTCCCAGTTTTGTTGTGGACACAGACTGGTAGCGAAGGTGAAGGAAGACCTGAAGCCGGACGCCTCGCTGAGCTGCTTTGAGTGTGGCCATTCATCACATCCTTTGGCCGCTGCAGTGGCTGTTTTGAAATTCTTTCTGGTGCCGTACTGGGGCATCTCAGCAGCTCTGTGAGACTCTCCTGTTGTGTCTTCTGCTCTCTTTGTGAGTTGGATCCTGACCTAGAGTCTATGTAGGGTAGATGAAAGAATAGTCACGTTTTTCCTCCCTCCTGCGATTGGCATTACTGACAGGGATCCCTGCGGTCCTGCACCCATGTTTGATGTTGGCACCTGGAGGAGAGTGTGAGTATGCATGAGTGGGCACACCTGGGCCTGGAGAGACTGAGCATAAAAGGGCATCCTCACAGAGGTGGCAGCAGCAGAGGACCGTGTGCCGGAGCACATCATGAGAATAGCTAACTGCTGCCAGTGAGGGGCAATGCTGCAGCCCCCATCAAGTCTGCTTGAACCAATGATGAACCTACCCGATCTGGGATGGTTGCAGAACAGTCTGGCTGCTGCATGCCCCAGGTCCTCAATAGCAAGAAGAAGCCATCTTGGGAGCTGCACCAGCAGGAAATCACCAGGCCAGGTCCTCCATGATCCCAGCAGAAGAGTAGAGGCGGCATCCTGGGACCCTCGGTGGCTTTTTAAGGCGTTTAATGATACGTCTGTAGTGAGGCAACCAGGTACAGGGCAGCTAACAGGCACCAGGGACTGGGAGGCTGGCAGGTCTCGCAGCCCTCAGGAAATCTTCACTGTCTCTGGCTTTCTCTTGTCTCTCTGCTGCAACCCACCGCAAGGTCCTCTGCCGCCACACTCTGATCTGTTTCTGCTGCTGCTGCTGTGTGCTCAGTCTCTCTAGGCCCAGGTGCACCCACTCACACACCCACACCCTACTTCAGGTGCCGCCATCAGGCACATGTGTAGGACCACAGGTGTCTATCATTAATGGGAGGGTGGAAAAACCTGATCATTCTTTCATCTATCCTATAGTCCACCCCCTCAGGGTTTATCTCCATACAATTTTACACATAAGTTTCCCTTGGCAAATATGGCAATACAATAAATAATACAGAATACAAATAAGCCCAGGCAGGGCAACAACCTATGGGCAAAAGACAAGATCATAGGTGCAGCAGTTGATCCACCAATTCCACTGCCAAGGGCACTGTTCATTTCAGGGGGGACCTCTCACAAAATGGGCCGTCACACGGCAGAAGTCTTCAGACTCCCTGGCCTTCTTTAGCTGTGGTCTCAGTCACAAGCCACACACCGCATCCACCCCCAGAATGTGCTCACTCTCAGACTGGCAACACACTCTTTGGGGGGTAATTACCCAATCCCTGGGGTACTCTACTGTCACTCCAACACTCAGCTTTCACAGCTACCAAGCAGAACCCTGCACTCAGGCCAAACCTTTGCACATGCACATGGGTCAGGGATCCTTGGATACAGTGATCTCCACTACAAGTCACTTTCCCCACCTGTCCCCCAAGATCGGGCTCCTCAAAATCTCACCCTTATTCAATAGTGAACAGGGCTTCTCACACAGGTGATTTCAAAAGACTCACTGGCCTTCTTTAACAAACTTAGGCTGCTTAACAGCTGCTCTGGGCTTCCCAATCTTAGCGCCAGCTTTGACCTTCTCTAAGTTGGCTTTTTTTTGACATATCTCTGCCTGAATCATGGGCTGCTCTCATGCCTGCCCCTTCCTCTTCTCTGGCCATTGCCAATCTTGGGCTGCTCTCATGCCTGCCCCTTCCTCTTCTCTGGCCATTGACAATCTTGGGCTGCTCTCATGCCTGCCCCTTCCTCTTCTCTGGCCATTGCCTCTCCTCTCTGGGCTGCGGCCCTGGGAGTGCCAGGCAGCACACAGACTGCTTTTGGCCACTGAGGCCCACTAGTCACCCCCTGATTCTCATCTCCTGGGGTGTACAAACGATACCATCCACCTCCCAGGGTCCCATAAACATATCAACCTGCCAAAGTTCCTCCGCCTTCTGGCAGGATGGTTAATCCAAGTCCATCAGTGCTTTACTCTTTCTTCCTGATGAATCTGCTGTCTTGCGGTCGTGGGCTGGTCCTCTCAGGCCATCCCCCCTCCATACGAGGTCTTGTCCTACTGCTTCTGGACCTTGTCTGCCTCCTGTGCTCCTGCAGCATCCTTAGCTCTTCTCACAGCTCCTGGACTCTGGTCACTTCCCATGCAGCCATGGCAGTCCAGCATTGTCCTTGACTCCATTTGCAGAGCTGTGAGGGAACACTCAACCCCCAGCCCTGCCTTGGAGCAGGCATCATGTCTGTCCAGTGTCTTCCCCACCTGGTATAGAGTCCCCACCTGCACCAGGGGCTTATCCTCCTCGGCCGCCTCTGGGAAGGTGCCTACACAGAGGCAGACTGCCACTGAGAACCACACGCCCACGGTCTGCCACCCTTCAATCCCGCCCCCCCCCCGAGGTCTTCGGAGGGCTCCATACCCATCTGCATTGAATCATCCTGCTGACTAGTGCCAATAGTGGCAGGAAGGCACAGGGCAGTTTCTCCATGATCACAGCAGACGGGTAAAGGAGTCCTGGAGCCCTCAATGGCTTTTTAGGCTTTTAACACTTTGTGGTCCGCTCAAGTATTAGTACGTGTTTTTGTCACCAGTATCAGGTGGCCGCTCACGTATTAATACGTGTTCATCTAGTTTTTCAGGCCACGGTGGATTTATTTAGAACTATTAGGAGCTATTTCTTTGATCGTACTCAGTCTAGCTTTACACATTGTTTTGGTGAAAGTTTTTTATTATACAGTAGTTCAGGAGTTGTGTGTGTTTTATTGAACGCTTATGCCATTCATGTGGTGGCACAGAAAATGGCCGGCCCCAAGGGCTGGTAAATTTAAAGGGCACCGGCACACAAAGTGTTAATGATCTTTTGCAGTGAGGCAACCAGGGGCAGGGCAGGCAAGGGAGTCTGGGGGACCGGGAGGCTGCTCAGGCCTCCCAGTCCCTGGCAAATCTTCACTTTCTCTGGCTATCTTTCGTGATCTCTCTGCTGCCCCCCAACACATGGTCCTCTGCCTCCTTTCACTGCGGCTGCTGCATGCTCAGTGTCCAGGCCCAGGTGTGCCCACTCATACATGCCCACACCCTACTTTAGGTGCCGCTATCAGTCATGCATGAAGGACTGCAGTTTCTATCCTTAATGGGAGGACAGAAACATCTGATCATTCTTTCATTTGCCCTACAGGAGCATTTGTGTAGGACTTTAAAACACTGGACAATGCTTCAGGCGAGGTAAATGGTCATTTGTGGCCTCAGTAACTCTTTGTTTTCTCCAGTTTATTAAATAAATTCCATTATTGTCCTTTGAACTTCAGTAGTGTTGAAATTGTGTTCATGGATGAAGAACTCAGTCAGTGACTGGTTAACTATTTGAAGAGTGTCTTTGGCCAGTTTTAGTGCCCCTTGTTGTTCTGTATCAGTTTGACCTCCCAAGTTGCTTAGAAAAGGAAAATGTGGAAGAAGTCATTATTATATAACTTCTGATCTTAGGTCTTGTGAGGCCTTACAGCTTTTTTTTTTTTCACCTCTGCATTAAGATTGTGGACTAAGGGTGTTTTGTTACCCCTCTGAAAGAGATACTATGTAAACAGAGGGACCCAGTTAATTACTAGTGCCAACCACCAACTGGAGATAAATACCTTGGACCATCCCACTTCTGCAGTACCAGTAGCTCACTCTCAGTTTATGTGAGTTAACATAAGCTCAACCAAAGTAATACCCAATTAACATCATTTCAAGTTGATGACCCACAAATTGGTGAGATAAGGGAATATTATTTTAAGACCTTCTGTTTGGATGGATTTTTTATACACAAATTGATTACTAACGCACCATGACTCTTCCTGACACTTTGAATTTACAAATAAGTCTTTTGTTTGTAAACTAAAACCAAGAATTAAAGCAAGACCCCTCTCCCTGGTCTTAACTAAGGCACACACTCTAGAGAGCCAAAGCACAGCTGGGCTGCACTTACAAAGCTGCATCAGCAACAAGAATTTGTTTCTGAGCTAATCAACAACTTTGAAAAGACTGTGAGGTTTATGGGATTGCTAAAATTCCTACTTCCCAAAAGATGAGTCTCTAAATAGTGTAAATTTTGACAATCATACTTATTTTCCTCAATACACTGGTGTAGGGGCAAGAAAACTCAAGATCAGGTTCTCTATAGAGCTGCACAGACAGGTCTAAAGGGAAAGGACTCCTGGTGTCCTCGGTGGCTTTTTAGACTTTTCAATGACATCGTTCTTGAGAGGCAGCCAGGTACAGGGCAGGCAACGGGAGCTAGAGGCCAGGAGGTTGGAAGGCCTCCTAGCCCCCAGCAAATCTTCATGCTTTCTGGGCTCTCTGGCAATGTTCCATGGTCTCTCTGCTGCACCCCAAACAGTCCTCTACTCCACGCTCTGTTCTCTGATGCAGTTTCTGCTTCTTTTTCTCCGCTTATAAGCCCAATCTCTGGCTCAGGTGTGCTGTAGGGTAATGAGAAAATTGTCAGAATTTTCCACCCTCCCCTCAATGATGGACCTCTACAGGCCTACAGGCATGCCTGATGGAGGGCACCTGGACTAGGGTGTGGGCCTGTGTGAGTGGGCACACCCTGGCCAGTGACTGGGCTTATAAGTAGAAGCAGCAGCAGTGGTGGTGTGACATGGTAGGCATGGAGGTGTGTGGTGGTGTGTGGCAGAGTGTGGCAGTGTTATAGATTATGGCGGATATGTTGACTAATAGAGCAAGTCCGCTTGGACTGATGCTGAACCTGCTGGGTTTAGGGTGGTTGCATAACATGTGTCCACTCACACAGGTGCCCACCATCAGGCATGTGTGTAGACCTACAAAGGTCCATCATTGGGGGGAGGGTGGAAAAACCTGATAATTCTCATTTACCCTACAATCCACCCCCTCAGGTTTTTTTGCCATACAATCTACACATTTCCCTCGGCGAATATGAACATGACCCACAGAATTAAACAAGGCAGGAAAATATAAAAAAATACAAATAAGCCCAGGTAAGGCACCAACCTATGGGCAAAAGACAAGAGTATTGGCCCTGACAGATGATCTACTAATTCTGTTGCCGAAGGCACCGCTCCTTCGAGGGGGGAACCACTCACAGCATCTGCCATCTCCCACCAGGAGCTATCAGGCTTCCTGGCCTTCTTTGGCTGTGGTCTCTGCCACAAGCCACACTCCCCATCCACCCCCAGGATGCGCTCAACTCTTGAGATTGGCGAGACTACTCTTTGGGGCGTCAGTTGCCCAATCTCCAATCTCCAGGGGTATTCTCTTCCGTCACTCCAACATTTGGCTGTCACAGCCACCAATGAGATGCTCAGACCCTGCACCAGGTACAGGGCAGACAACACGGCCCGGGGGCCGGAAGGCTGGCAGGCTTTCCAGTCTCTGAAGAATCTTCATGCCTTCTTGTCTCTCTGGCAGCATCCTGTGGTCTCTCTGCTGCACCCTGAACAGTCCTCTCCTCCACACTCTTTTCTCTGCTGCTTCTCCTGCTGCTGCTGCCTCTTCTCTGCTTGTAAGTCCAATCTCTGCTCAGGTGTGCCCACTCACACAGACGCACACCCTACTCCAGGTGCATGCCATCAGGCGTGTGTGTAGGCCTGCAGAGGTCCATAATTGGGGTGGAGGGCGGAAAAACCTGACAGTTCTCATTTACCCTATAATTGATAACAACAAATAGCTCTTTAACTAGACATCTCCCCATGCATTCTCTACCAAAATCCTTAAAAATATAAAATGTTTTCCTTGCATACTGTATGATTCTCATTGTGAGGCTCAGAAATCTGACAAATTTCCCAGAGCTGTCTAGATGCTGTACCTGAGCTTGAGCTCTCAATCTTATTTCTTTAATAAACTAACTTATTTATGCTTGTGTAGGGTAAATGAAAATTGCTCAGGCTTTTGTGCCACTGGCCTCTATGATTGTCACCTGTGGACTTGAATGCACAAGACGCTTGTGAGCATGGACTTGAAGTACACATGCCTGATGGTGAAGAGCTGGAGTAGTGTGCACATGCGTGAGTGGGTACACCTGGGCCTGTATGCTGAGCCTATAGGGGCGGCATCACAGAGGATGGGGGACAGCAGAGGACTGTGCAGCAGACAGTGGTGGAGAGACCATGAGAGAATGTCAGAGAGAGCCCAGAGAGAAAAGCTTCAGGGAGTGGAGGGACCTGGTTGCCTCAATACAAATGTTGTATGTAGAAAGAGCATAATAAATCTGAAAAAGTCACTGAGGACTCCAGGGCTCTCCTTTGCTTTCTATGCCCTGCTGCCTGCCTGCACTACAGCTTAGTTCAATTTATATCAATTAAAATATTTTATTTACTATTTTCACCAAAAACAAAGCTCATTAGATTTTGCTTGTGATTGCATTGAATCTTTTATAGCAATTTTAGAACAGCTGGAAATGTAACAAATTTAAGGAAACTCATATATTTTCCTAACAGTATTTCATTAAACATTATTCCTCCTATCAAATACTTCCATACTCAAATAAGTAATAAAAACATTGTGTGTATACTGTATGCATACATGTATGCATATATGTATATATACATATATATAATTCAGTTTCTTCAAACTTACTACTTTATTATATATAATAACATAATATCTGAAAAATATGTATTATTTCTATGTGTATATTTATATAAAATGCATGTATAATTTGGCTTTTAATTTAGTCAATATTATATATTATATATGTAATTATTATATCATAAAATACATGTTTTGTAATTCTATATTACGAATTATATATATTATATATTTATTTTCTTACCTTATTTTTAATTTTTGGACACTTGATTTCTCCCTTCAATTACAGTTCCCATATTTCTCCCACTGCCATGGCACCTGTGATCCATCACGAGAGTCCCTTGAGCTCTTTTCTCCTCTGTTTTGTCCCTTACCCTTCTCTTCCTTTGTTGTATGCTGAAATTCTTTTTCAAGCTTATATCAGTACCTTAACCAATATATAGTGTGCAAATATTTTCTCCCATACAGTAAGGTGTCTCTTAATTTTGCTTCCTTTCTTTTTTTGGTGTACAGAAGTTATTTAGTTTGATATAGCCCCAGCTTTATAATCTCCCGTTTTTTTTTTTGTTTGTTTGTTTGTTTGTTTCTGGAGATGAGTACTAAAAGACACTTCTGAAATTTATATCATATTATGAGTGCAGGTATTCAATCCATTTTTTTATACATTTTGTCTTGCTTTTTATATATGGCATAAGATAGTAGTCTAGTTTCATTATTTTGCATGTGATAGTACAATTTTCCAAGCACTATTTATTGAGGACACTTCCCTCATTCCAGTGTACGTTACTTGAGGAGAAATTATAACAAACAGCAGAAATCCAGAGGGTAATCAGGCTTCGCTATGAATAATTATACCCAAACAATTTCAACAACCTAAATGAGATGGAAAAATTCTTAAAATTATGGAGTCACCCAAGACTTGACAAAGAAGAAATAGAAAACTTGAGCAAACCATTTACAAGGAAGGAAATTGAAATACTGATCAAAACATAAAAAATCCAGGGATAGATGGATTCACAAATTAGTTATAACAAAGTTAAAGATTGAACTAATGCTTATCTTGCTAACTCTTTCAAAAATTGGGGAAAGAAGTAATACTATGAAATACGTTCTATGAGACTAATATCACACAGACTAAACCAAAGACAACACAGAAGACATGAAGTTGACATCAATCTCCCTAATGAATATGGATTGAACAATTCTCAATGAAATCTTAGAAAATTGAATCCAACAATGCATCAAAATGATGAAATACCATGACCAAGTGGGATTTAATCCAGGGACACATGGATGGTTCAATATCTCAAAAGGAAATGATATAATTCACTACATGAACAGAAAGAAAAAAGATCAAATATATATCAATAAATACTGATTCAAATTCATGGTAAATATCAAATTATGGTCAGAAAATTTATGTTAACTTAATAAATTCATTTATGTGCAAAGCTTTCATTTCTACAATCTAGTGATAAAGTTAAAAATTCATGGTACTCAACAATAGTAGTGATTTAGTATTTGCTAAATACTCCATAATATTGTCCATTGTAGTCTGTTAAGCAAGTATGTACACTTACATATTTGATTAAGTTCACTATCAATTTATGATGAATGTCCTTAGAAAACGTGGACCATATCTTAACATAATAAAAGCCATATATGACAAACCCACAGCTAATATCATTCTCAATGCTGAAAAACTCAAAGGCTTTTCATTAAGTCCTGGAATGACAAGAATAGTCACTCTCACCATTGTTTTTCAATATAACATTGGAAATCCTGGCTAGATTAATTAGCAAGAGAAAATATAAAAAAATTCCCAATAGGGAAATAAGAGGTAAAACTTTCATTATTTGCAGATGATAACATAATATACATACACATATAAATGTGTGTGTGTGTGTGTGTGTGTGTGTGTGTGTGTGTGTGTAGAGAGAGAGAGAAACCCAAAGAAATCCATAGAAAAAACTAATGCATTAAACTATATAATTAAAGCAGTAAAGTATCTGGATACAAAAATCAATGCACAAAGATCAACAGCCTTCCTTTTTGCAAACAATCAGCTTCAGTCAATTAAAGTATATCATAGTCTATGAAAAGATTAAAATTCACAACTTTTATAAAATTAACAATAAACAAAAAACATGTTTGAAATTCCATATTCTCTGATTCAAATTCATGGTAAATATCAAATTATGGTCAGAAAATTTATGTTAACTTAATAAATTCATTTATGTGCAAAGCTTTCATTTCTACAATCTAGTGATAAAGTTAAAAATTCATGGTACTTAACAATAGTAGTGATTTAGTATTTGCTAAATACTCCATAATATTGTCCATTGTAGTCTGTTAAGCAAGTATGTACACTTATATATTTAATTATTCAATATGAAAACTTTCTTGAATATCAGCAGTATCAGACACTATTTGAGGTTATGGGGATACAAGAGAAAACAGACCAATTTCTTGACATAATGGATGTGATACATTTCTGAGGAAGACGATAAATAAATAGAATAGGAAAAATACAGTATATCCAGATGTTAAGGTTTAGTTGCTAACATGTGCAAGGATAATCAAAAAGTCCAAAATTATGACGTCTCCTACTGACATGTTTTGGATGTGGCTATATACTGTATTTTATTCATTTAGAATTTAGGCTAAAAGACCAACCCTAATCTGCAACAAAGCAGTCTCATAAATGTAAGCAATTAAAACAGAACACATAATGAGTATAAAAACCTCTCCTCTAACTAGTATACTATTACCTTGATTTTGATTTCATTCATGAAACAAATCATATAACAAAGTGTGATTTCAATGAAACAAGTCAAGAATATTTATCCCAAGGTGGTATTGCAAATCAAATGGCAGAATGTAAGGATTTATAATTCTCTTACATACAACAGAAGTGAATAATTAAAAGAACAAACAAAACAACAACAGCAATAAAAACTTCTGCTCACTGTGTAAGAGAAACCAGTGCCAGAATGGAGAAAAGGTTTTATTGTTATATATTGTTGACATACAAGGCTTTGGTGCTAAGGTAACATGGAAGAAGCCTAAAGAGAGTAATGGTTAAGCAAATAAAACAACAATTAATATTAACAAAAATGATAATTAAATAATTGGAGGAGTTTTAAAATATATACCATGAAGAAAAATAATAAATGACCAGTTTGTGAAATACATGGTGTAATTTTGAGAAGTCTTCCTCCATTCCTGCACACTTAAATAAATGAAAATGCCCTAAATGTATTGATAGTGTATGAATCCCTTGTGGAAACAGTTTGACCAAGTAGTAGATTTTCAGTCTGAATTTCCTTTAGGCATTATTGTCTTAATGCATACTGAAATAATGAAGGGTGGTTTATAAATTGTTAATATAGGTTTCTTGTTTTAACATGAACATTTCAAAAATTCTGAATGACACTTGCATAGTCAGCATCATTTTCCATAAATACTATAGTATGTTGTAGATCTAAATAGCCCATTTATTTAAATATGAAAAGAGAAAAGAACTAGGTACAGGAAAAGACATTACACCCATAATCTCTTGATCACAAATGACCTCAGTAACTAATAATAATGAGATTTGAAAATTTTCATTAATACTTAAAATGTGCATAGAACTCATTAAATGTATACAATCAATAAATGGTACTTGTAAAATTCATCTGTTGGGTTTCTTTTCATATATATTTATATCATAAAATAGAAGATGGTGCTTGAATTCTTAGATATTGGTTAAAGTTTAAAATAATATCTGCTAACATCACCTGATTCAGATACAGATATTACTTTAGAAACCTTGGCAATTTTACAGTAAGTTAAACATATTCAATTTATGATGAATAGATTTTCAAATGTATTGTTTTATAAAAAATGATTCAATTAACTTTTTAAAATGTTTTTTGTTGAAGGTACATTGGTTAACAACTCTTTATGTGATTCAGAGGTGTATGATCATATTTTTTTAGATGCATGTCACCATACCACAACCACTACCAGGTGCATTAAAGATGTTTTGAGCATTTATAGAAAAAGTATAATGTAAAACAGTTGAGATTAAGCTTAGTTAGTAGATAAATTAAAATAATATGAATCAATATTATTATAAAATAACAAAAATAATTATATATATATATATTCTTATGAAATTAATAAATATTGTGATATATGTGCCACTAAAATATTTCTTAATGGCCCTTATTGAAACTTTCATGTGTAAATTTTAGATGTCCACCAGAAAAAAAATAATTTTCTTACTATGCAGTTATCATAAGAAGCATTCTTGTAGATAACAACATTGAAGGCAAAAATAAAACCTTCACTCTAAGAAAATAAACAAGCATAGAAAAGTTTGCATCTATTTTTCTATTTCCCTAAATCTCTAAATTGCCAAGATAACCAGAGGATATATGTAGGAAAAAACAAAAACAACCAAACAAACGGAGCTTGTATGGAAAAATCAATTATAAGGATGGAATAGATATTTTCTAAACTATAAAGAAATAATATTATAAATATTTCCTTGTAATCAAAGGGAATATGAACTTAAAAGATTTATCATTGGTCAACTTTAAGAAAATCATTTCATAAAGTGATAGAATAGGAGCCAATATACAAAAGTTTAGAAGTAAATGGATATGGGTAAGTTATAATAACAATCCTCAATGACTCACAATAGCAAAACTTGAAAAACATTGGCATGTGGAAAAGTATTAGATGAACAGGAAAGTATGTAAAAGAAAACTGAACTTATTAAAATTGAAAAACAATAAAAAGGCATGCATTTTGAAAAAAGGGAAGAGGAATCTTCTAAAAAAAGAAAATGCAAAGATAAAAAATGTTCAGGAAAAGAAAATTGTTGAAAAAATTCACAAGAATTCTTGATCTCAATATAATAGAGGGTTGTCATCCACACAGAGAAAGGGGCGAATATTTTAGAAAGTAAAAAATGAGTTAATAAGTTCTGAAATATATAAGGGATAATCCCTTAGAAATCTAGCCAAATTCCACTGGGCTGTGGAGTGGCATTTTTGGTTTTGGCACATTAAGCACTTTTGATTTTTATTTCATTTCAATAAATTTAGTGTTATTAGTCCTTACTCTCAACTTCAAAATATTTATCCAGTTTATATGATAGTTATCCTGATATTAGTTCAATATTAATATAAATATATTCAACTTGCATTTACTTGACTCATTCAAGTGACTCAAATAGTATTTTGAAAAGATATACAGATCTGAAGATCTACCTTCAAAGAGGAAATATCTTTCTCAAACTCCCCCAATAAATTGAGGAAGAAGAATGCTCCCAAACACATTTATGAGGCCAACATTACTTTGCCAACAAAAGTGGACAATCCTATCATTTTAAAAAAGGAAAACTATAGACTAATATCCCTGATGAACACAAATGAAACATGTATACACAATTCTTAGCAAGCCAAACTCAAAATACAACAAAAGCGTAATATATCATGTCCATGTGGGATGTATCCCCTGTGACAAGAATGTTTCAACATATGCAAACCAATATAAATAACAAAAGGAAAGAAAAAATTCTCATGATCCTATCAGCTGATGAAAAGAAGATATTTGACAAAATTCAGCATATATTTAAGATGAAAACTTAATAAATTGGAGTCAAAGGAATACAATTTATTATTAAGAGGACATATATGATACACTGAAAGCTACCATCATACTCAGTGGTGTGAAACTGACTTTTTTCCCTCTAAGATCAGGTATAGGAAAAAGATATCACTCTCAACATTACTATTCAATATAATACTGGATGTCCCAGTTAAAATAGTTAGAAATGATAATGATAAAAAGAATACAAATGGAAAAGTAGTGAAACTGTCACTATGCATGTCCACTAAAAAGCTACTAGAAACAATAAATAAATAAGTAAACACAGGAAAATGGCAGGTTACAAAATAAATATACAGAATTTGGTGGCCTTCCTATATTAAAAAAAATGAGCAAGAGAAAGAATTCAAGAAAATAACCTAATTTACAGTAGCATCATAAAAAAATAAAAGAAGAAGAAAAAAGCTAGCAAAGGAGGTGAAAGAACTATGCAATTAAAGCTAAAGTTTGGGGTTCCCTTGTGAGCACAGCACTATGAAGCTGTCCAGAGCCACTGCAGCAGGAGTTCGATACTAGGCCAGGGAGATACCCACATTGCGAACAGACCTCTCCTGCCTTGCCCACTGCTCCCCTCAGCAATGTACTTCAGTCAATCTCCCTGTTCTTCTCCCCACTCTGTCTCTGTGAATCCTCTCACCACCCCACACCTCTGGCCTTGTATGCATAAATAAAGAAATCTTTAAAAAAATTTAAAACTAAAGGACATTACTAAATGAAATAGAAGAAACAAGGAAGTGGAACGATATTCCATATTTGTAGATTGAAGAATTAATAGTCAAAACATCCATCTTTACTAAAGCAGTTTCTAAACTACATTCAGTGGTTTTAAAAATTTTAATGAAATTGAGACAAATAATACTAACATTTTGTGGAAACATAAAAAAAAGTCAAAGTAATTTTTCCAAAAGCAATAAATGGATATATCATGCTCCGTATAACTATATTACAAAGCCGTAACAAAGTATTATGGCATTGGAGTAAAAACAAACATACAGCTCAATGGAATAGAAATGAGAGTCCAGGAAGAAATAAGCACACAGTTATATGGATAGTTAATCTATGACAAAGGAGCCAAGAATATACAATGGAGACAAAGAAAAAGGCTCTTCAACAAATTGCATTGTGAAAACTGGTCAGTCACATGCAGAAAACTTCATGAAACCAGGCCACTCTTACACATGGTATGCAAAAATTTGCTCAAAATGTCTTAAAAGACTTGAATGAAGGAGAAGAATTCATAGAATTCATAGTGAAAAGATTGACAAAACAATCCATGAAATGGATTCAGGCATGTCTTTGGGGACTCAATGAAAATAAAAACAAAATAAAATGTGGCTACATCAACTTAAAAATCTTCAAATATGATTGCTAAACTGAGGATAATAGGAGGAAAGGCCAGGCAAGGGGCAAAGAGAGGAGGTAGGTTAGTTGTATAAAATAAAAGGATATGACTCTTCTGGTGATGGAGGTGATGTGTTGATGATATCTTAGGTGATGATATAAGCCTATTTCCCTGAACCACATTTTGTGTTATAAATTAATATTACCTTATTAATAAAAGGGAAAATCTACATTTACACCTGAATACAAAAATCTAGGTTAGAAATTTGTTCAACTTTCAGTATGTCAGATCAGTTACTCAGTAAAGCAGTACTTAAAGTCTTGTGATTTGAATATTAGCGGTGAGGACTTGATACAGTAACAATTTCCAAACAAGGTGATGCTAGGTCAAGATTTGAAGACAGGTGCAAAACTCATAACTTTACAAATGGAAATAAATCATCTCAGAATTTTTATATGGCAGAAGGCTACCCAAAAGTAGCATTAAGAAAATAATTTTTGGGCCTCCCTCCTGGCGCAGTGGTTAAGTGTCAAGCTGTGGAGCTGTCCACAGCGCCATTTCGAGTTCCCCATGGTGCAACAGACCTCTGCTGACTCACTGGCTGCTCCCCTCAACAGTGTATTTCCCTCTATGTGGCTGTTCTGCTCCCCGCTTTGTCTCTGGTGAACCCTCTTGCCTCCTCACGCCTCTGGCCTGTACCCCAGCTTGTATGCATAAATAAATAAATATTTTAAAAAAGAAAGAAAATAATTTTTAAAAAGTCAAAAATTCTGAATTTGGGGTGGCCTCCCTGGTGGTCTAGGAGTTAAGTCTCAGCACTACCACTGCGAGGGCCCACTCCATCTCCAGTAAATCGTCTCATACACACACCCGTCCCGCAATTAGGGCCTGTGACTCAGTTCTACACAAAAATGAATAAAATCTTTTAAAAAACATTGAATTGTAAAGCCCCAAAATCTTCCTTAGAAGACATGTTATTTTAGTATAGTATTAACATGTACATTTAGTGTCTCAGCCAACATAATTTCAACATCAACAAAATATAATAGTGTAACTCATAGTTGAAAAGGTTATATTCCTATAAATTTTATAATGTTTAAATATATGAGGTGACAAAGTAACTTTACTTTTGTTAAATAGTGGTTAAAGAATAGGGCCACATAAAATATTGTTTAATTGCTTATTTAATATTTTATGAAATTTCATATGTATTTTAAAGTTCAGTATAAATTAGGAAATTTAAACTCAACCACTTTATTATCTTGAACAGCTTGTCTGAATATAATTCATTTAAACTATTTTAAGTATTGTTTGTTCACAAATCCTTAAATTGTATAATTTATATAAATATCTTTTGAAATTTACCGATCTCTTTTCATTTCCATGCAGCTATTAGCCCTTTTGCTGTATTTTTTTATTTCCCAGATATTATATTCTCCATTCTAAAATATCAGTTTGGTTATTTTTACATGTTCTGATATTCTGTTGAGAATTCAAATCTTCCACTAATTGTGACCATATTTCCCCTTCATTTTTTAGCACAATTATAATTTAAGCTCTAATATGCTTGTCTGCTAAGTCTAACTTCTGCGTTAATGTAGGTTTGATCTCTCTTATGTATCTTTTCACTTAAGAGATTGTCATAAGTTGAGAAGTTAGTTTTATTTTATCCTGGATATTGTAATGTTATGTTATAGAGATTTACGATCAAATAATATTCCTTTGAAGCATATTGGTGTTCCTTTTTGTTTTGTTTTGCTTTACCAACCAAGTAGCATGCTTGGATTCAAACTGCAACTTGTCTTTGGGGCAGACAGCTGTTCAACTTACGAGTCCTAAGCTAATTTTATCCTTAGATAGGATGATGTAAGTTGTCCAGATAAAAATTGTCTAATTATTTATTTCATTTTTTTTCTACTGGTGTTTTGTTTTCTTTGTTCTTTGTTCTATAATTTGTCAAAGTATGATGATTCTTTGCACAAATCAATTGTTTACTTGAGATCTTTTTACTTTCTTAATTCACACTTGTAGGCTTGTGTAGTTGTATACTTTTCTCTTATTACTACTTATGCTGTGTCTAAAAAGTCCTGAGACCTTATGTCATCATTTTCATTTGTCTCTAGTTAATTTTCAAATTACGTTTGACTTTATCATTTACTTTATATTCATTTGGTAGCCTGCGATTAGTCTCAATATATGTGAGTTTTTCCCCACTTCTCTTTGTGGTTGATTTCTAATTTGAACCAATATAAACAATAACCATTGTTATTAAAGAAGATATGCAATAAAATTTCAGTCTTCATGAATTTCTATATGTTTTTTATGATCCAAGATGTAGTCTATTCTCAATATTGTTCCATGTATTTATGAATAGAACATGTATGTAGCTTTTTTGAGGTGTAGAACCATAGAATTACAAATCTAATTTGATTCCTCATTTAACACTTTTGTTTCTTTGTTGATTCTCTGGTTTATCTGTTCATTGTTGTAACCGGGATATTAAAATTTGATAATATGTTCTTAAAATTTAGTTTTGAGTTCTATTAATTTTCTGTATCTTTTTGGTTAGATTTTTAGTTCTGAAACACCATCACTTGAATTTATGCATTTCCTTCTATCTTTTGATTTTCTTTATTATAGTGACTATAAACTGTTTAACAATAGGAATATATAATTTTCAATGTCTTTGTTGAGATGTCAATTCTCTAAAGGTATCAATATGTCATATGTTATATATTATGTCTGCCTACTTTATTTTTAATTTTTTTTAAGATTTATTTATTTAGGCATACAAGCTGGGGTGTAGGACAGAACTGGGGGTGGGGGGTGGGGGTGAGAGGATTCACCAGAGACAGAGTAGGGAACAGAACAAGCAGATAAACTAAAATACAGTGCTAAGGGGAGCAGCAGGTGAGAAAGGAGAGATCTGTTGCACCATATGGGAAGCTCCCTGACCAGTGGTAGAAATGGTGCTGCAGTGGCTCTGGAGAGCTTCCTAGTGCTGTGACTTCACCCATTGTGCCACCAGGGAGGCCCATGCCTACTTGAATGCTTTAAATTTCCTGGCTTTTAAAATATCTGTAATAGTAACAGAAAATGGAATTGCTTTATTTTCCTGTGATTTCATTTGATTTGATCTGACTTTTTAATTTTTTTCTGGCTTTCAGTGGTATAGTATTGGACATATTTTGTAGTCGATGAGTCAATAAGGTGCAGAAGGCACCAGGAGAGTGTCAGGCACTGATGTGAATGTGCTAGAGGTTAGTGCTGGTTCTTATTTTTAGTACCACATAGTCCTATCCTCTCTGTACTACTGCTCTGAGACTCTGAAGTCTTTGCCTGGTCAACATGCTTCAGAGTATCTGTTCCAATCCTAAGTGGTAGAGGAGCATGTGTATATGTAGTGTATAATCTTTATTCTGCTCACTGGGAATACGACCTGTTTGGAGTACCCATAATCCTCCTTACATGTTTGTTTTCATCAAGTGTATGTGTCTCCACATTTTTTTTTTTGCTATTATTATTAAAGATTTTTTTCTTCAATTTAATTTTATTTAATTTATATCCTTTACATTATTAAGTATCCCCTGTAAGTTTCCCACCACCAGTTCACCTGTGAACCATCACCATAGTCCCTTGTGCTCTTTTCTCCCTTATTTTGGTCCTTTCCTCCCTCCCCTGCAGAATGTCTCTTATTTGCAGTTTCCTGCTCATTTTTGTTATTGTTTTTTGTGTGCTATTTTCTTCTTCTGATTTCTCACTCGGCTCTCTTATATTCCTCCTATAACTGATATAATCTCACATTATTTATCTCTATTTTCTCCATGGCCCCTGACTAAGCCAACAGCCCCATCTCTGCCCCCTTCACCAGATCATAGACTCCAGTAATTTCTCTGCAGTTAAATACTACTCATTGAGTATAACCCTGCTCCATCTCTCTACTTTTCAGTGTGTGTTATCTTTTATATCCAATTTCTCCCCAAGTCACAGGATTCTTTGGGTATAATGTCTCTTGTTACCGTTAAATGGCCTTCTTCCAGACTGAAGCAAGTAACTTCCTCTTTTGTCATCTTAATGAAGTCTCAAAATTTTAACTCCCAAATTAAAATTTTAAAAAAGTATGTAATGCAATATTTGCCTGTGTTAAGTATTTTTGTAAGAAACAAAAAAATTAACATGATAGTATTTTAGTGAGAGTGATTTTAGAAGACCCATATGAAAAAATGGTTAAATTGAGGAAAACTCCATGCAATTATCTAGGTACAGAGTCTACTCCTTGTAGAGTGTATGTTAAGT
The DNA here is from genome assembly GCA_004024925.1 of Scalopus aquaticus. Taxonomy (NCBI): domain Eukaryota; kingdom Metazoa; phylum Chordata; class Mammalia; order Eulipotyphla; family Talpidae; genus Scalopus; species Scalopus aquaticus. The sequence goes on along the minus strand of PVIJ01005955.1, from coordinate 44,459 downwards.
AAAATGTTTGTAAAGTGGGATGATGTTAGATTTATTTGACTTCACAATACAAAAATTTGTTACCCTTTGAGTCTTTGTACATTTAGTAGTCATTATTTGAATTTGGGCTAACACACCTCTATTTCAGATATTTAGATATAGTATAACATAGGCTTTTTTGCAGTGAAAAATAAAACAAAATTAATAAACTATTTAAAGTATCTTAAACTTTTGAAATACCTTTATTGAAATTTTAAATAGAATTTAATCGTGTGTGTATATGTATATATATATATGTATATATATATATAGTGTGTGTGTGTGTGTATATATATATATATATATAGTGTGTATATATATATATATAGAGAGAGAGAGAGAGAGATAGAAAGATAGCTAGCTAGCTAGCTAGCTAGATAGATAGATATTGATATACGGTTAGTTATTTTTTTAAAGATTTTTAAAATTTATTTATGCATACAAGCTGGGATACAGACCAGGAGCCTGGGGAGGGAAGAGGGTTCACCAGAGACAGAGAGGGGAGCAGAACAGGCATATCAACAGAAACACACTGCTGAGGGGAGCAGAGGGAGAGGCAGGAGAGGTCTGCTGCACCATGTGGGAATCTCCTGGGCTGGGCGTTGAACTTGCGTCGCCGCTGCTGACAGCTCCACAGTGCAGTGCCTGACTGCAGCTCCACCTGGGAGGCCTGATATAGGGTTAGTTATTAAATTGATTTTTATAAATTTACTGTCATTGCATAAGTTTAAAATTATAGGTTAACTCCTAAATATATAAAATTCTCAGTTTTCCTAAAAGTTGATCATCCTTGAACATTACTTTTAAGCATGCTGATTATGAGATTCGCTTTGTATAACAGTGTGGCTTCTTGTGTTCTTTCCATTTTTATGAGAATATTATAACCCTGGAATGCAGTGTGCATTCATCCAAGACCCTGGAATTAGAGGCATGAGGAGGATATATGAAGCTAATCTGCTCAGTAAAGTATTTCAGAGACCAAAAACAAGAAAAAAAAGAAGAAATCCCAGTGATCAACAGGTCTTCAGCCATCCCTTACTCCTTAACTCCCCCATGATAAGGACTTTGCTTCTCTGTCTCAGATTATTACTTCATTGCTATACTTATGATTCCCTCTGAATATCTTGCATTCATTTATCCCAAGTTTTGATTGACTCAGTTACCAGAGAATATAGAGTGACTGTTGGACTGAGTTTTTTGGTTTTTTTTTTTTGTTTTATTTATTTATTTTTGCATACAAACTGGGGTATAAGCCAGAGGTGTGAGGTGGTGAGAGGGTTCGTGAGAGACAGAGTGGAGAGCAGAACAGGAACATTGACCGAAATACACTACTGAGGGGAGCAGCAGGCGAGGCAGGAGTGGTCTACCCTGCCATGTGGGGTTCTCCCAGCTGGGCATCGAACTCGCTCCGCAGCTGCCAACAGCTTCACAGCACTGCGCTAACCTGTTGAGACACTAGGGAGGCCCTCACTTATCTTTCATGTTGAGCCTATAGTTGGCTATGTGTAGGTCTAAATTTATGACTCCTGATCCAATCATTGTATCCTATGAAAATATTATCATATAAGGGGCCTCCCTGTTGGTACAAGCGGTTAAGTCTCAACACTATGAAACTATCAACAGCCACCGCAGCACGAGTTTGACCCCCGGCCAGGGAGATTCCCATATGACGCAACAGACCTCTCCTGCCTCGCCCTCTGCTCCCATCAGCAGTGTATTTCAGTCAATCTGCCTGTTCTGCTCCCCACGCTGTCTCTGATAAATGCTCTCAGCCCCCTTGTATCTCTGGTCTACACCCCAGCTCTTGTATGCATAAAATAAATAAATCTTTTTTAAAAAAGAAAAAGAAAATAGTGTCATATCAGGAAAAAATACCATGCTATATTTTTAAATTACTATGACTAAAAAGTACATGTTTGGCATTATCAGAGCTGTCCATGGTCAGTATTGCTTACTTTAAAATGTTTAGTATTTTCTATTTCATACCTTGGCATAAAGTGTAGTTAAGGAAGGATAGTAGTTGATATTATGATCTATTAAAGTCATGTTACACTTTTCCATGTTTTTTAGTGATGCATTGGCCATGGTCTTATACAAAAGAGAGGTACAAATCCTGTACTATATGGCTGATTTTCATATGACAAATAAAAGAAGCTGGAAAGAATGCCTAATCTCTGTGTCTTTCTAGGTGTCAAAACATACCAATATTTCATGACATGAGGGTGAAGTTCAAATATCAAGGTCACCTTATTCATTATATTCCTCTATACTACAGCTCCATGCAGATATCAAATTTTATATTGGAAGAAAATTGAAATTAGAAGAATCTTACATAATATTTGTAGATAACTTGGCTTAAAAGTTTTCATTTTAAGACATATTAAAATGGCTAAGTGTTGTTTTTGCCTGCTTAATATCCCACTTCCTTTTATTCGGGTAAAAGCAATCATCATTTTCCCAAGAGATATGCGTCTAATCTTGTTGATTATAAAGCTTACCGTGTCCCTTAGCAATAGGCCAAGCAAGATTTACAGCTACTGTTTTCAGAAATGTGCTAATAACTGCAAATTGACCAGTAAGTACACACTCTGGGAATCCTATTAGTTATTTTTTGGGGAAAAAAAATGATCTCTCTTTGTATTGGGAGTAATATTGCATTCTAGAATACAAGTCTAGAAATGGTTATATATAGGTATGGCAACAAGTGATAAGTACATGTTTTAAATGCGGTCAGCTGCAAATAAGAAAATAATAATAAAAATAAGCTTGAGTAAGGGATTCTTCAAAAAGAAATATATAACCAAACAAGAAAAATGCTGTCCAAGGTGATAAGAGGAAGCGGAGGAACTGGAACCTGCAGGTACACTGCAGTATAGGAAGCCCATTTGCTGAGGTGACCAAGCAGGCGTTGAGCCAAATACTTACCTCCACTATATATTCTTCTTCAAAGCTCCTATATAAGATACTGTGTGAGCACAGAGTTAAGGAGAATAGAAAGGAAAGCTCAAAGGAGATTTTCAGCAAAGCAAGATAGTCAGCAATTAATTGCAACTAAAATTGTAGACAGTGTCTCAAGGTGCAACTATCAGCCTGGTCATGACCTCCTAATGTTCCCAAACTTGGTGGGAAAATATGATGTTTTAAGCAGACCACTAAAAAGTGTTCTTATATAAGGTTACTTAAAAATGGTGATTTATAATGAATGTGTAATTTCTTCAAAATATTAATTAGGAAAAAAACTTTTTTTAATAATATATAGACCAAAAGAAGTTGATAAAATAAACCAATTGTATTTTCTCAACTTTTAATTCCCTCAAATCTCAAGCTTTAAATTCCCTGCTGTTCAATTGTATCCTATTAGGATCACAAAATGGAAACAAACCAAAAAGTGGTGACACAAAAGGTGATGATGATCTGTGGATAACATAGGTGACTGGGGAAAAAAAAAAAAGGAATAAATAAATAATAGGGGAAGAGAGAAAGTTAATCACTTATTTATTAATCCTATACCATGCATATATAGTTCTCTCAAATTTGTATGAGGGACTCATGTAGTAAAAGCACAATAAAAATGAACTTCTTTAATAAAATAGGCTACCAATTTCTTTGATTGTAAACATTTAAAAAATAAAATGAAAAGTTGTCATATTACCTTCCACATATATTGTAACATAGGGGTTCCATGATTTATATAAAATGGAAGAGACATTTAACTGCTTAAAATAGCTTCTACAGGGCCTCCCTGGTGGTGCAATGAGTTAAGTGCAGCACTATGAAGCTATCCAGAGCTACTGAAGCACGAGTTCGATACACAGCCAGGGAGCTTCCCACATGGTGCAACAGACCTCTCCTGCCTCGCCCGCTGCTCCCTTCAGCAGTTTACTTCAGTCAGTCTGCCTGTTCTGCTCCCCATTCTGTCTCTGGTGAGTCCTCTCACCACCCCACACCTCTGTGCTATACCCCAGCCTGTATGCATAAAAAATAAAGCTTTTTTAAAAAAGCCATTTATAAAAAAAAAAAAATTTGCTTCTACATCGGGGCTGGTGTGAATTTTAGAATACTACGATTGTGATAAAAAATAGAAAATTTGGCATCTTTCATATTCTCATGGACACAAAGCTACCTGTGCCCTACTGAAACACACTTTAAAAAAAAAAGTCTCTCAGTCAAAACAAAGAGATAGCATTTTATTATTCATTTTAGGCATTTATAGATATTAGGATTCGTCTATAATCAGCACAATTTATTTTAAGTTACTGGTTACCCATTAGTCATTTCTTATCAATTTGTATGTGCTCAACACGAATATGACAGTCAAATTCTAATTTTGGCTCTAGTTTTTCTTTGTAATCTGCAATAAATGCATGTTTACATCACGAAATGCATGCCAATAGTAATAGGCAGACGGTTAATACCTGTAAAAAATCAAGTCATAGACGACTTAGATTTTTTCGCTTGTCTCTTGTACAGCTGTTCAGGAGCATCTCTGGGGAGTGTCCAGCAGTAGTCAGCCAGGGAATATGGAGTGGACCATATTCCCTGGTATCTTTGTTCCATTGATGCGATATCTTGATGAAAATGTTCACCACGTTCATCACTAACCATAACTCAGTTTTCAGGGAAGAAATCCAGATGGGAATGAAGGGAGTGGATCTTTAGAGACATATTGCAGCCAAGTTTCTGATACCTCATCAGCATGTCTTCTATTAGTTCCTTGTAGTTTTCTGCCTTCACACTCCCAAGAAAGTTTGTAGACACTAGGCAAAAAGCATTCCAATCTTGTTTCGCATCACCCTGCAACAAGTCATTGAACCGGTCATCGTTGAAGAGCTCTTGAAACTGAGGACCCACAAAAACTTCCTCCAATCTTTGCCTTGCTGAGGAAATGTTTCATGCAGATATCGAAAGCCGGCGAGGTCCAGTCCATGCCTTTCATGAAATTCTTCATCAAACCTAACTTGATGTGAAGAGGTGGTAGCAGGATTTTGCAACTCTCAGCCAGAGCTGGGTGCTGGATATTCTCTCCAACTGCTACATTTTGTCTGCGAGTCCATTCCTTCCACAAGTAGTGCAATTCACTTGCTCGGCCATCCCACTCACATAAGAAACACATGTGTTTTGTATATCCCTGCTGCAGTCTCATTAAAGGGCAACTAGCTTCAAATCACCACAGATGTACCAGCTGTACTTGTTATACTCAATGGAATTCAGCAGCTTCTTTATGGCATCATATGACTCTTTCATGTGGACAGAATGCACTACTGAAATCGATGGAAAAAGGTTTCCATTGTGCAAAAGCACAGCCTTAAGACTCAGTTTCCAAGAGTCTACAAATAGTCTCCATTCTTGTGGGTCATGAGTGTTTTCTAAGGCATTCATGAGGACTTCAATATCAGAACAGAATACCAGAGTATTTTCCTTTCTGAAGAAAGGCTCCAACTGCTGGTGGCGCTTCTGATATAAAGTAATTGTGACATCTTCTAGAAGATTCCATTGTTAGAGTCTTTTTCCTAGCAATTCTGCCTTGTTCTTGGATAAGCCCAAATCACAAACCAGGTCAGTTAGGTCTTCCTGTGTTAGTCTGTGTGGGGTTGGGGATGCACCACAGTGAAAATCTGGATCACTGCATGCTGATGGGACAGAGAAGAATAGGTCAGCTCACCCTTGTCCTCATCAGATAAATCAGGAGAATATTGTGCTGGAGATTCTGGGATAGGAAGTCCCTCACCATGTGGAACTGGTCTCAATGCAGACAGAATATTTGGGTAGACTATTCTCGACTTCTTTAGCTTTGTTATTCCACTGGAAAAAGGAGGAATCAAGCAGAAGAAACAGTCTTTTATGTGCTTGCTTGTTTCTTTCCACACCATGGGGACTGCAAATGGCATTGGTGGTCTTTTGCCATTTAACCACTGTGTAAGCTGTGTTGTAAAGAAATACTTTTCTTTTTTTTTTTAAGATTTTTATTTATTTTTGCATACAAGTTGGGATGCAGACCAGAGGTGTGGGGTGGTGAGAGAGTTCACCAGAGACAGAGTGGGGAGCAGAAGAACAGGCATATCTACTGAAATACACTGCTAAGGGGAGCAGCGGGCAAGGCAGGAGAGGTCTGCTGTGCCATGTGGGAATCTCCCTGGCCAGCCATGGAACTCATGCCCAAGCCACCTACAGCTCTCCAGTGCTGCACTTAACCCATTGCGCCACCAGGGAGGCCCAGAGAAGTGATACTTTTCTTCTGATTGGCAAATGTCACTTCCCCACAAATAGAGCAGAAATCGTCCACACTACTAACACACTTTTGAGGCATTATTTTTCTGTATTGTGCCTAAATGGATAAAATATGAACAGTTCTATGGAACACTAGCTTAAGTTTTCTCTCACAAAGTCTGAAATATTTTCAATGCTCAACCTTTCCGACAGGGCTTTATTTAGTGCACTGCTGAGGTCAACTTATTTCAACAGCCTCCTGGCAGTAGTATTGCATTGCATCATAAAATAATACAGTCAACTCTGGATGATGTTTGCATGATGGTATTATGCAATGCAATGCAATATTACATCATTTTAGGCTGATTTAGGATGTTGCAGTCCTACTGGATAAATTGACATGGTGAAACATATAAAATGAATTATATGAAATATCTTCAAAATGAGAGCTAATAAAAAATGTTCAGGGTTATATGCATGTTCAGCACGCCAAGATACTACATATTAGGGCCATTTTAAGTCAGTAACAATCTCAATGTTGACCAGTGTTATCAAATAATTGGCAATTTGATCCCTCACTTTTTTGTGTATCTATGGGATTTGGTAGACTTAATACTGTTTGTGCCAAAATATGCATAAAGATTATAACTAAATCAGAAGAACAATAATAATTTTCAGTATTTCCACCCTGACTATACTGTCTTTACTGTTTCAATAGAACACAAGTCTAAACTTGTTTCAAAACTTTTTGTCTCCTGTTTAATCTAATCTTGTTATCTACTACTATAAATAGTCTAAAATGTAATGGTTTGTAGCAGTGACAATATTTACTTTGTTCAAAAATCTGGAACTTGGACCTCAATGAAGGCAGTTTATTTCTGTTCCACTTGGCATAAGAGGTTCAGAGACTGAGGGCTGGAATCATGAGAGTTTACTCATATTTCTGATGTGTGATGCTTTTTATCAGTTGGTATTAACACCAGGAAACCCACATTTGCCCTTTTTATTGGAAGTCTGACTTCTTCCTAGCACAGTGACAGAGATTCAATAATGAATCTCATAGGAATGATAATCATTTGGCAATTTTTTTGTCTTTTATAACCTACCATCAAGAAGTCATAAAGTGTCACCTCTAGTTCTGCAGTATTCTATTTATTAGAAACAAATTACTAAGCCTAATTCACATTCAAGGGGAGGGGAATTAGACCTAATATACTAAGAGTATCTGAGATGTAATAAATATGTGTGCAGCTAGCCATGTTTAGAAAATATATTTTGCTTCAATCTTTTAGCTTGAGTAAATATGGCCTATTCTAATTCTATTCTTCTATCTCATGTGTTTGTGATTGTTGGTTGCCTTATTATTATTATTATTATTATTATTATTATTATTATTATTATTATTTGGCAATTGGAAGGATAATTTATTTTGTGCTATATATTTTGGTTGAAACAAAAATATGTCCTGAGAATAAAGGTGATAAAACTTGTTGTCTATTAGCAATAAAGCTATCACTTATGGCTATACTCAGTTGAAAACCTAATATTTACGAAAATCTCAATAGTTCTTTCCTTTCTCTCTGATTTCTAAATTATATAATATTTATTAAGAAAAAGTAGCATTATAAAACTTATATTCAATAATAAAAAATAACATTCCTAAAATTGTAAGTAAATAAGTGTTTTATGTAAAATTAATTTTAGTTCTCACTTTTTCTAAAGGTTTACATATATACTGATTGAGATTGAATATGAAATTACTTTGATGATAAACTTATTTCTCAATAATTTTTTGAACTAGAAATCATTGTCGTTTCTTGTCAACCGTTAACTGTGGAAAGTGCTTCTTCCATACTAAAAAAAAGGAGAGAAAACATAATAATAGATTTACTTCTGTTGCCCCAAATTTTTTATTTATTTCTCACATTCTGCCCATTTGCCATGAGCTTCCTTATATTTCAGAAACTGTTAGTCATCTTTGAGAACAAATTGTGCCATTTACTTCTGTCCTCAGAGAAAGGGAATGATTTAGAGGGTGCTATGTCTAGAACAATGAGGAAAACTCCTGCTATGTATTCCCAACAGATGAGATAGATCCTGTAAATAACTCTGAGAACAACCATGGTAGGCTTCAGAATATAACAGCTACACACATTTTTCTTTAAAGAACTCCAACACCTTTTAAAAGAAAAAAAAGTACAGAATTATTTTATGAAGATACATTGACTCAACACAGTCATGGAACAGAATATTCATAAGCAAACTTTGTTTTTCGTTTTTTTTTTTTTTGTCTTTTAAGTTATACTCCTTTACAATTTAGCCCCCACACACATATACACTAATATACACCAAGTTTCAACTTTAATGGCAGAGAATAATTTAGGTGAAATGAAAACAACTAAGTAATATTAGAAAAAGAAAAGTGAATTTGTTCTAAATTTCAATTTGTAACTGGATTGCTATGATGCTCAGAACCCAGGGGGCAGGGCAGCTTTGTTAGGGCTGAGGCCAGCCAACCTTGATCTGGCAGGGGCCAGGATTTTCCTTTTTACATCTGGCTCCAGGATACTAAATGGACCATTCAAGCTCAAGCTAACTTGACCAATCAGGTTCACACTCTCCATCTGTCACTCAACTTTGAGTTAATTATTCAGATGGAAAATGGAAAGTAAGTTGATTGATACTAACTGGTCAAATCATATTCTAAGCATTGAAGATCCTCCAATCAGGCTTGTAGGGTTGGGGGCCCTGAAAATGATAGAAGACAGAGAAAAAGCCAGCTAGAATCATTTAGAAGACAGTCTATGAGGAGAGCAGGATTCATTAGATCATTTTCAAAGAGGGAACAGTCATCAGATCACCTTCGAAGAAGAGGGGTTCAGCAGACAGCCTCTGAAGGGAGAGAAGCATCGAGCAGACAACTACTATGGTGTTATTCAGACATCCATATTTCCATAGATCTTCAGAGGGACCTGGCCACTGCACCTGTCCTGGGTCCACCTTGACATTGCCTGCAATGAGCACCATCAACCTGGGCATAGTGTGTCCAATTGCTGTTGATGTATGCCAACAGCTCACACAGAACTCTCCACAACCTCTACTTCTCTGGCACCTCTTCCTGGTGATATCAAATCTTTCACTGTCTGGCCTGTTGTCTAGCTCAGCCTTCAGATTTCAGAAATGGGCTGCTGCAGTGTACGTTATCTTCCTTGAGCAGGCTTGATTTGGGAATTCTGGACACTATGCAAACTATCTGGAATGGGACAGCTGACTACTTGTAGGTTAGGCACTCATTCTCTTTCTCCAGTTTCCTATTTGTTAAATAAACACTGTTGTTGTTGGATTCTGAGCCTGCATGTTCTTGCAATTGTCTGCATGGATGGGTTGTGTGTGTCTGCTAATTCTAAACAGCCTGACTAACCACCATTTAGTTATCTGCAAGCTCTGCTTTCCTTCCCAAGGTCAAGTACTGCTGGGTCAATCAGCTTTAGGAGCCCAACCTTACTAGGTGCCTTTCATCTTCTAAGCAGATCACTTTGGGGAAGGGAATGCATCCCAAGGAGGCAACCAGGAATGCCTGCAGGGCTGAGGACCAATGCATGACAAAGGACCCCAGGGAAGCTTATCTATGGAACACCTTGTTGATAGGACTGAATCCTTGGCTGGGGAATTTAAGGCTTGACCTCAATGAGTCATCAACCAGAAGATAATCTTGGAGAGCAGATCCACATGCCCTGATGCTATAGATAATAGGTTACACCTTTAATCTACTTTCACTCTTCTTTTTTCCTCTTTATGGTTATGGTGATGTAATCCCACTGCCCACTTAGAACATATAAAACACCCACCAAAATTAAATAAAAGAGAGACTTGCACCAGGACAAGTGACTGTTCCTGCCTCATTATACGCCGACGCCTCCCCTCCTTTTGGAAACCCCGATCTGGCTGGAGCTGGACTCCAGTAGATGGGAACCCATTGACAGGGAGCTGTCCCCCACCGTAGACACTGTCCTTTGGCACTGTCCTTGGAATTGTTTTTGCATTGTTTTATTGTTTTAATTTTTAAAAAGATTTTATTTATTTTTGTGAAGAAGAACTAGGCTATAGGCCAGAGCTATCAGGTGTGAGAAGATGCACCAGAGGCAGAGTGGGGACCAGAACAGGCAGATTTACCAAAATACACTGCTGAGGGGAGCAGCAGGTGAGACAAGAAAGGTCTGCTGTGCCATGTGGGAAGTTCCCTGGCTGGGTTTCAAAATCAGGCAGTCACAGTGACAGCACTAAGACTTAGCCACTAGGCCACCTGGGGATCCCATGTCCCCTGGGCCCCTGTCCTTAACCCTCCTGTTACGTTGCCTGGGGTCCCAGTTCCTATCTCCCTGTCAAGGTCTAACTCCTCAAATGGACAGAAATCAACAATCAAAAGGTTGGTTAGATCAGAAACTAAAACTCAGTGATCTACTCTCTCCAGTAGATCAACTTGATATCCAAAGACATATATAAGTTAAAAAAAAAAAAAGGTTGAAAATAAACATACGTGCAAATCGTTTTTCCTAAAAACAGGGGCAGTCATATATACTTATATACGTGTGTGTGTGTGTATACACACACACACACACACACACACACGTATATAAGTATATATGACTGTATATATATATATATATATATATATACACACACACACACACACACACACACATACATCATACAAAATAGACTTTAAGCATACAAAGGACGCAAGGGACATAAGTGGACATTAAAAAATGAGTAAGGTATTCATATACATATGTACTAAATAAAAGAACATCAAAATATATAAGGGAAAAATTTGCAAACCTGAAAACAGACATTTACAACAACAAAATAGCAATATGGAACTTCAATACCACTTATAGCACATCAATCAGACAGAAAAACAATGAAGTATCAGCCTTAAATGAAGAATTGGAGAAAATGGACCCAATAGGCATTTGTAGGGTCCTATATCAGATAAATGTTGAGATACATTCTATACAAGTTCACATGGAATATTTACAAGAATAGGTCACCTAAGGTTGTCACCTGTTGTGTTACAAAATATTGTTAAAAAATTCATAAAGACTGAAATTTTATCAAGTATCTTCTTTGATCAGAATGGCATCATATTAGAAATCAACTTCAGAAAGAGAAAAATCTAACATAAGTAGAGACTATCAAATATATAATTAAATGACAACTGAATTAACAAGGGATCAAAAAAGAAATTAAGAAAAAAAAATACCTGCAGACAAGCAAAATCAGAGATACTAGATGTATCTTTGTAGAGAGATACAAAGAAGTATAACAGGTCTGAGTCCAAAGTCCAGTAAACGTAGCGTCTCCTAGAGGGGGTTTGCTGATGAGAATGAACAGTCCCAGGGAAAAATGCTGAAAGGTTTTGCAGTTTGGGGTGGAGACTCTGATGAGAAATAAAAGGGACTGAAGAAGGAGAGTCTGTCGCCATGATGTAGGAAAAGAAAAAGGAGTCTCCAGGATGTAGGAAAAGAAGCAGCAGCCACCAGGATGCAGAGTTTTGGATTGAGAGTTTTTTGAATCTTCAGTGATTTTGGGACCAGTGACTTTGGAGGTTTTGCAAATAGCCGAGTGATGGAAACTGTTCCCAGTTTTGTTTTTACTGCAGCCGAAGGAAGAAGACAGAAGCTGGCCTTCCTGGTGGCGCAGTGGTTAAACGCTGCACTGTGGAGCTGTCAGCAGCGGCGATGAGAGTTTGACGCCCGGCCAGGGAGATTCCCACATGGCGCGGCAGACCTCTCTTGCCTCGCCTGCTGCTCCCCTCTGCAGTGTATTTCCGTTGATCTGCCTGTTCTGCTCCCTGTTCTGTCTCTGGTGAACCCTCTCACCGCCCCACGCCTCTGGCCTGTACCCCAGTTTGTATACATAAATAAAAAAAATCTTAAAAAAAAAAAAGAAGACAGAAGCTGGAAGGGCGCCTTCATAAAACGCATGAGTGCAGTCTGTTGGGCCATCTGTCCACTGTAGGTGCTGTTTTCAGTGTTGTTAGCCTGGTGTGCTGGGGCACCGCGGCAGCTCGGCGAATATCTCCAGTTGTGTTTTGTGTAGTCCTCGTGAGTTGGAACCTGGCCTACAGTCTGATTGCTGTGCATCTACAGAGGCAGGAAGACGCCATTTTCCACACGTGGCTATTGTTTGAAAGAGGATCTCTGCATCCTCATTGGCAAGAAGACATTGCCTTCATTGTTTTTTGGGGACCTAGGGGGCAGGACATTGCTTTAAGTAAGTTGAACGGCTATATTTTGACTTCAGTAATTCTTTGTTTTTTCCCTGTGTGTTAAATAAAGTCCATTGCTATTGTTCCCTAAGGCTGAGTATAGTCTTTCAATTGTGTGTGCAGGTGCAGAACTAAGATAGTGACCAGTAAGCAATTTGGGCAGTGCCTTTGGCCAGTTTTAATGCCCCTTTGCCTGGTATCAGAGGTACTAGAATCTATGAGATGAAACTAAAGCAGTACTGCAAAGGAAGAATAGCAGTACAGGCCCACATGAAGCAACAAGAAAGATTTCAAGTAAATAATCTAACCTTATACCTTAAGGTAGCAAAGAAGAGAGGACACAAAGTAAAAACCAATAGCAGGGGGCCTCCATGGTTGCATAACGAGTTAAGTCTCAGCACTGTGATGCTATGTGCAGCCACTGCAGAACGAGTTTGACCCTTGACTGGGGAGCTTCCTACATGATGCAGCAGACCTCTCCTGCCTCACCTGCTGCACCCCTCAGCATTGTTTTTCTGTCAGTCTGCCTGTTCTGCTCCCCACTCTGTTTCTGGTAAATCCTCTCGCCACCCCACACCTCTGGCCTACACCCCAGTTCTTGGATCAAAATGTATCATGTGCAAAGAAAAAGAGTTAACAAAAAAGTTGAAATACTTATTCAAAGAAAATGTTAAGACCATGTTGAAAGAAATACAGAATACAAAGAAATGAAAAGCTATTCCTTGCTAATTTTGGGGAGAATTAATATGGATTACATGGCGATCTTACCCAAAACACATGCAGATTTGATGCAGTCCCTATAAAAGTTTCAATAAAGTTGTTCCAAGAAATAGAGCAAACAATAGTAGAATTTATATGGAACCACAAATGAGTGGATAGCTAAAGAAATCCTGACAAAAACAAAGAAAAAGAATGCATCATTCTAACAGATTTCAAAAATACAATAATTAAGACAATACGGTGTTGAAAAAAAAAAGACAGATCAATGAAAGATAATTGAGAGTCTAGAAATAAACCCAAACTTATATGAGTTAATTAAAGGCAAATTAACCAAGAACATATGATCAAGAAAGAAGAATATATTCAACAAATGGTGCTGGAAAAATGGACAACCACATGTAAAATAATGAAAGTAGGAAACTATATCACACCCTAAATAGAAATTAACTCAAAATGGATTGAAGATTTGAATGTAACACCTGAAATGATATACTGCATAGAAGAATACTTAGGAAATTCTCCACAACTGAACTGGGAAAACAGTAAAACAGCCCCCATACCAAGGATTAACATGATACTTACTAATGAATACCAAGAAGGAGAATGACACTTACTGATAAAACTCCTGCACAGAAACCATGATGAGACCTCCCCCTAACTGAGGTAATCTTTCCCTGAAATCCCACTGAGATCATCTTTCCTTGAAGCTTCACACAGCAGCTACCTTGTATAAAAGCCCCCTTATCTCCTTGTTCAGAGCCCAAGTTTTGGAGGTTACTCCCTTGGGTCCACTGGCGTAATAAATTTCCTGCGCTCACTGTGTTCCTGAGTGCGCTTGGTCTTCCCGCGTCAACTTCCGTAACACAACTTTGCCTTCACAGTTGTCTTTGGGGACTGGAACCCCAAGGCATGGATAACAAAAGCAAAACATAAGCAAATGGGTCTACAACAAACTTAAAACTTATGCATAGCAAAATAAACTATATTCAAAATGGAGATGTGGTGGCTTTCTCCTGGCTCAGTCTCACACTTTTATTAGAAAGGGTTAGATTCAGAAAAGGTGGGCAAGTATGTGGAGTAAAAAGTATGGTCGGGATGTGGATTGGGGATGTATCATAGTCTGGCACAAGCTAGATGGAAATGAATGGGGCAGTTTCCCTTGGGGTGGGGGGCAGGTTTGCCAAAGCTGCTAACTCATCAAAACATCTTACATCTAATCTCTATTTATACTGAACTTCCTGTCAGAGTGGTCTAGCTGGTTATGCTAATCTGGCTAATGTAGTTTTTAGAGTCCATGAATTAGAGAGCTGAGCAGGGTCCTTGGGTTCACCCTGGGAAAGGTTTCACCAGACCTCCCTTTTGCGGCACGCAGCAAGTTTCTCCACAAGGCAAAGACTCAGTTGTAAAGAACAGATTTATTAGGGAAAGGGTCAACGAAGCATAGGACACTTGCACAGACACAAGTGGGCAGAAAGAGCTGTTCCGCTGAGGGGCAGGTTTGCTAAGAGAGGCCTGCATGGTGCAGGTCACGGGCAGACAGGCAGGCCGCTGCCCTGCAGAGAGACAGAGTTGGTCAAGGAAAGCACCTGCATAGGCACAGGTGGGCAGAGAAATGGCTGCCCTGAGTTCCTGCCAGGATGGTACTGATATAACACTCTTTCAGTTGGGAGGGGGCTCATCCTGTAGGATGGCTGTCTGTTTACTGGCTAGTTAGAATTAGAAAAGAGAACTGGAGATTCTACAATGCGCTCAATCTCCATATCCTTGGCCCTAGAGACTACTGTTTAGTTCCTACCCATGCTCTGCAACCCAGGAGCCAGGTGCCAATGGTTATGTTGATTTCTTCTACCCCCACTTCCCTGTGTGGGCCTAGTTCTAATCTTATTTTGAGTTATATCTCCTCCATCATGGCCATAATATCTTCCTGCTGTTTTCAGCAGATAACCTCATACCGAGATTCTGTCCTGGTGAGAGACTCCCTGCATGACTCTAAATTTTAGTGTTTTGTTTTTTTTAAAGATTTATTTATTTATGTATACAAGCTGGGATACAGGCCAGAGGCCTGGGGTTTACCAGAGACAGAGTGAGGAGCACAACAGGCAGATCACGGAAACACACTGCTAAGGGGAGCAGCAGGCTAGGCAGGAGAGGTCTGCCACACCATGTGGGAATCTCCCTGGCTGGGCATCAAACTCGCGTCGTAGCTGCCAACAGCTCCACAGCACAGACAGGAACAGAGTCGGGCTGTGGATCCCACAGTATATAGTGAAATAAAATAAAGGGATAGACATAATTAAATCAAAATAAAACCCTAGAAATAAGAATGCAAAATTGCTAATATTAGAGGAGTAGAGTAGAGGTAGGCAACAAAATGAGATGAGGTTCAATGGTCCATAGTGAAGGGTTATGAGTACTTTGAATGTAGGAGTGGTGTGGAAACACATGTAGTATTGATACTGTTACAGGGCAGAGAGAGGGACACCCCAGAACCCCCAAAGCTTCCCACTCGAAATAGGGTCTGCCATCTGCCTCGTCAAGATAAAACATATGAAACTTTAAGTGGAAAAGAAACTTTAATACAATTATTGTAATAACACAGAAAAGACAAAGAATAATAGTTTCTAAACTAAACACCCAACATTACCCATCACCTCGTGGGCAAAAGTCCACCCAAATGGGATTGGTCCAAAGCAAGACCCGAAAGCCTGCTACAAGTCTAAAACACCTTTCAGCAGGGACCCATAGAAAAGGGTCACAAACAGATAAGTCTGTGAGGAAAAGAGCAAAATCCATTTTTCTGATCCAGACCTAGCAAAAGTTCATTATCTCCGAGAATCCATTATGGCTTCTAGCAATTACCAATTACTGCTCAAAGCTTTTGCCAAGCACCCAGCTATACATTTGCTAATTTAAACACTACTGAGCCATTGTTAGCTTGCAAAAGCCCTCAAGTGGAGACCAGGGAGTGGTCAAAACTCAAAACCAAAATCAAAGCAAATCACTGAAGAACCATTATTGTCTTTAGAAATGCTAACGAGATCTGTAAAACAGCAGTCCAAGGTCCCAGCAACTTTAGCTAACAAAGGATGCCACAAACAGAAAGCAAAAATTTTAAGGGGCGCCAAAAGAATAAAAACTGAGTTTTAGAGAAGTCCACCATGGCTTCAGACACCATCTTTGATCTGGCCACATCGTCCAAGTTACTGCCAACATTTGAATAAAACTGTTACACACAACAATTTCCACAAACTCAAACCTCTTAGCAAATGAGTACAAACAAATTTCACACAGACATACAGCATTTCCACAAGACCCAAGACTGCTTTTTTCAACTGCAAATCTACTCATATCTGAAACAAACACACTATAGAAATAAAAATCACATTTGTGCTTCTGGTAGCCAGTGCCACGGATGACTCAAATACAGTTTGGGAGCCAAATCTGCTACAGGGCAGAGAGAGGGGCACCCCAAAACCCCCAAACCTGCTTGCTCGAAATAATGTCTGCCATCCGCCGCATCTTGATAAAACATATGAGACCTCAAGTGGAAAAGAAGCTTTAATATAATTAGTGTAATAATACAGAAAAGACAAATAATAGTTTCTAAACTAAGCACCCAAAGTTACCCATCACCTTGTGGGCAAAATTCCACCCAAATGGGATTGGCCCAAAGCAAAGCCTGAAAGCCTGCCACGAGTCTAAAACACATTTCAGCTGGGACCCATAGAAAAGGGTCAGAAACAGTCAGACAAGTCTGTGAGGAAAAGAGCAAAATCAAAATCAAGATCAGTGTTGCCATTGTCACCTCCCCACGGGTCTCTCACCCACATCTGTTTCAATCAGCCCAGGCCAGTGCAGCTTCTTTACATGTCTCTTGGCTCCTTGTACCTTTCTGGCTCTCCATCCTGCTTCCCTCCTCCTTTTTTCCCCCTCCGTGTGTTTCTCTTTCTCACTTTTCCAGCTTTTTATCTTTCCTGCTCAGCTCCACCTTCCCTTGGGTGGGGCAGGGAACCTGGAACACTCCCCTTTCTTTCCTGAGGACCATCCTTTTACAATACAGTGCAAAAAGGGCTACAAAATTGGCCAAAGGCTCTGCCCAAATTGCTTACCATTCACTATCTTAGTTCTGCACCCCCCCCCACCCCGCGCACAATTGCAACACTACTCAGGCTTAGGAAACAATAACAATGGGATTTATCTAGCAAACAGGAAAATCAAAGAGTTACTGAAGTCAAAATATGGCCTTTTAACTTACTTAAAGCAATGTCCAGTCCTTTAAGTCCCAAAGAAATAACAAGGAAGGTGGCGTCTTCCCGCCGCTGCTGATGTGGAGCTCCTCTTCCAAATAATAGTCCATATGTCAAAGATGGAGTCTTCCTGCCTCTGCAGACTCCCAACAGCCAGATTGTAGGCCAGGTTCCAACTCATGAGGATGACACAGAACACAACTGGAGATGGTCCCAGAACTGCCATGGTGCCCCAGCACAGCACCAGGCCAACAACACTGAAAACAGAAACTACAGCATCCAGACAGCCCAACAGGCTGCATTCACGCATTTTAGGAAGGCACCTGCTTCAGGCCTCTGCTGTCTTCCTTTGGCTACAGTAAAACAAAACTGGGAGCAGCTTCTGTCTCTCGACTACTTGCAAAGCCTCCAAAGTCACTGAAGATTCCAAAAACGCTCAATCCAAAACTCTACATCCTGGTGGCTGCTTCTTCTTTTCCTACATCATGGGCACTCCTTCTCCTTTTCCTACATCATGGCGACTGCTTCTTCTTTCTACATCATGGTGACTGACTCTCCTTCTTCTTCAGTCTCTGCCCCAAACTGCAAAACCTTTTTGCATTTTTTCCTGGGGCTATCATTCCTCATCAGCAAACCCCCTCCAGGGGGCACCGCCTTTATCGGACTTTGGACTCAGCCCGGTTACAGTATTATAAACCAATTTTTCTTCAGTAAAAATACAAAACATAACAAAATAATGTGTAGTACATATACACAATGAATTACTAGCTAGCTATTTAAAACAAGACTTAATCTTGCCATTTGTAATAACTGGATAGATTTGTTGAGTAAAATAAGTGGAAAGACATATTCAATTACCAGATGATTTCGTTTATATGTGAAACATAATGAAACAAGATGGGAGTGGAGTGTTTGGGTGAGGGTTAAGAAAAAAGAGCTGAAGAAGCACAATAGACTATGGTGGTAGACTTAGTGTGATTTGGTGGTGATGGCACTATGATGAAATACCTGGTTGGGATATCCTAATATAACCTCAATTAAAAATAAATAAAAATAATTTACTTTATTAATATACTGTTGTGTTAAGACTTTTTATTCCTTTTCTTTTTATTTATAAAATAAAATATAGCCACTGTTTCTATGAAAAATATATAGTTGTGATTTTAGGAAAAAAAAACAATTTTTTACAGGTACATTCCATTTTTTTTTTTAATTTGACTTAAAACTATTATTATTACAATTATGTGATGTTGTCAAAATTAAAATTTCTGAGACTGGTATATCATTTTTTTTTAGAATGGAAAGTAAATGAACTAAATTAATGGTAAAATGCAAACACATTATTTTTCCCTTTTGTAAGTCCCATTTTACTCTTCTCTTCCTTAATGTGAGTTATATAGTTAATACCATTCTTTTTTTTTTTTTTATACATACAAGCTGGGGTACAGGCCAGAGGAGGGGGGCGGCGAGAGGGCTCACCAGAGACAGAGTGGGGAGCAGAACAGGCAGATCAGAAATACACTGCTGAGGGGAGCAGCGGGTGAGGCAGGAGAGGTCTGCCGCACCATTTGGGATTCTCCCCAGCCGGGTGTCGTACTCGCGTTGCCACTGCTGACAGCTCCACAGCGCAGCACTTAACCGCTGTGCCACCGGGGAGGCCCCCATTCTTAAGTTTAGTTGTCTTAACACCATCTAAGAAAATCAGACAAGATTTACATATTCAGATATCTATTGTTTTAATTATAATTGCTAATTAATATTATTTGATTAAACTATTAAGAAAAATTCAATAATATATGTAATAAATGGTTGGAAAATTATGATGGGAAAGTAAATGAAGGCAAGTGATAAACTAGAAAATGAAGAAGTCACAGGTAATTGGGATATCCAAGTTAACCCCCAGAATGCCCATTGTCATTCAGTCTTTCCTTGGTTCACTCAACATATCAAAAGAGGTCCTAACAAAATGGTGACATCTATGATGGAATAAAGCACTGGTGGATGTATGCAGGGGGCATTATAAATCAAATATAAGGCCAATGAGTGGACTAGGACTGAGAGGAGCCGAAGAAATCCATTCTCTTTCTTCTCACAGATGCTGCAGTTTCCACTTCTCTATGCATAACAGGATGGAGTAAAAGGAGTTCCACTGGCCTCCCTGCCCTGTGGTGCCCACTTACTGGGATCTCAATCCCTCCTCTTTACAAGATAAGAAATTGACTGCGCCCAGTGAAAAGACAGACACTTTAAGTAGTCATTTGCAAATAAAAATAATTTAATAAGGGACTCCTTGGTGGTGCAAGGAGTTAAGCTTCAGCAGTATCAAGCTGTTGACAGCCACTGCAGCTTGAGTTCGAGCCCCGGCAAGCTAAACCATGTGGCGTGGCAGACCTCTCCGCTCTTGCCCACTGCTCCCCTCAGCAGTGTATTTCATAAGACCTGCTTGTTCTGCTCCCCACTCTGTCTCTGGTCAATCCTCTCACCCATGCACCCCCACCCCTATACCTCTGGCCTACACCCTAGTTCTTGTATACATAAATGAATAAAATAAATCAAAAAAATAATTTATGTAATTCTGAGAATCATTTTGGAATTATTTTGAGGCACTGTTAATGACTTAGTGTGACAATTTGTTTCTTTGCAAGTAAAGTCTATATTATTAATACAGCTTACCATGCCTAGTAATTTGGGTCTGCAAATCATCTGAGACTGTCCAATACTTGGTCTATTATATATGTTTTCATCACTTCAACAGCAACAGTCACTTAAGAAGAAACTTGTCCAATTTCCTGTATTACAACATTAGCATAAATGTTTTTGAAAATGACTTGCAAGAAAAAAAAAAGATATCTAAAGTGGGTTCAAGTTTTCAGCCTAGATCACATGTTAAGGAAGATGAGATAGTCTGGGGTTAAAGGAAGAATATCAAAAGCAAAACAAAAGGTAAAAAAAGTAAAGAAAAATCTTTCCATATTTTTTTCTGTCATTCACCCAAGAAAACATGTCTGGTTTGTCAATATAAACCTGGAATTGTCTGTGTAATGTTTTCAAAGGGACCTCCCTGGTGGTGCAGCGGTTAAATGCTGCCCTATGGAGCTGTCAGCAGTGGTGACTGGAGTTCGACACCCCACCAGGGAGATTCCCGCATGGCACAGCAGACCTCTCCTGAGTTGCCTGCTGCTCCCCTCAGCAGTGTATTTCCATCAGTCTGCCTGTTCTGCTCCCCACTCTGTCTTTGGTGAACCCTCTGACCACCCTACACCTCTGGGCTGTACCCCAGCTTGTATGTAAAAATAAATAAATCTTTAAAAAGAAAAAAAGGTGGGTATATTTTCCCACTCCTGCAAGATTCAAGGTCAAATGATCAGTTTCTGTACTTTTTGTTGTTGCTACTTCAGAAATATACTACATATGTATGTATGCATGTATGAGTATAAACAATATAAGCATACACACATACACATATGTGTATAGATATATATTCAGAACTCAGAACATACACACATATAAATGCACAGATGTGCGCACACACATATAACGCACACACACACACACCCTCGGAACACTTAGGGAAAAAATCCTGAATAAAATTTGAAAGATAAAGAGTAAAGCAAAGTTGAATATTCCCACAAAGAGTAAAAGCTCTATTATCAAAGGCAAGATTACATTCCACAAACAGTAAATTCAGGAAATTTATTTCTACTTCCCGAAATGTCTAGAGAGGTGTGGTCAGCTTCAGGATATTTTGATCAAAGTCATTGATCTCTATTTCTAGATTCCCCTTCTTAGAATCAACTATTGTTTTCTGGAAATCTATATCCAGTGTGGCCAGCAAGACTATTTCTGATAGCTATATTCTTTCATTACCATAATAGCACTTTTCCACACACACAAAAAAAAAAAAAATAGGCAAAGTTTCAGAAAATACTAATAGATTCATCTGGTCTCAAATGTTCATCAGGGAACTGATCATTATGCATGAGCATAACAGTGATAAATGGCCATACATGAACAACTGACTATATCTTAGCCTTGTATGGTAATGAGAAGATTCTCAAGTGAAACAAGAATTATGCATGTTTATATAATTTCCATAATGAGGGTGAAATTATGCACATCTCACCTTTATATTTAGAAAGTTATAGATAAAATTATTTTGGAAACTAGTATGAGATTTTATGCACACTATTTATATATATTTATTTAGATTGGTTTTACAGAACATAAAAATATCCTTTCCATAAATCTCAATACACTGTCTGCACTGTAAGTACTGTTGTATTTGTTATTTTCCATGACAATGGTTTCATGTTTATCTATATTTTTGTCTTCTAAATCATTAACTACTTATTATGCACATAGCTGATCTCATTATATTTGCAAATGATAAATACTTGAGTGTGACAAGTAGATATTTTTGAATGGTGATTTTTTTCAAAATTAAGAATACTTATGAATGGGAATAAAATACAACTTAAAATATTGTCAGGAAATTAAGAAAGGGCATTTGTTTCTAGAAGTTATATTTTGTTTTTCTTATGATTTTGTCTAGATGTTTTCTCTTCTTCTCTGCTAAATTTAGTTTATTGAAGCAAAGCCCACAAGAAAGCTGAGCTAGAAGAAAGTGGTTATTGTTAAACTAATTTAAAATATGGAAGACAGAGGTCATACACATTACCGTTCTTAGTATACTTGAGAAGGCAAATCTAATTCTGGCAGTGCCAATTTAGTGTATACATTCTTGGCTTGGAAGGGAAATATGACGTGAAGACTACGTTCCTGCACTAAAGGATTTAGAGTCCTCCATATCTTTCTCCAGCTTTATCCAATATTAGACTGATGAGAATTTCAGTAACTAAGCAGAAAATCAGGTGGCATATAGCAAAACAAAATGAAACAAAAGCAAAGATACATAAATCATAGTAGGCAAAGTGCAAGGGAAAATAAAAGGGAGAAATGATTCAAAAAAGAAATTTTTTTGCTAGCCATGAAAAAGCTGAACTTTGGGGGGAAGTTTGTTGCGTTGGGAGCAACACCACACAGATAGATGGGAGTCGTGGCAGGCTACATGATGCAGCATGCTGCTCAGTGAGCGAGATCCTGACCTTTTTATTTTCAGAATTATCATACAACATCATTTACAGAGGTCAGGAGGACAAGGAGAAAAAATGGGTAAAACTAAAGAATGTATTTTTGTCATTTGGGGCTTCAAGGGACGTGAGTGTGTTGACCAGATAATTCTTATCTGTTTGGCCACCAAATGTTGTAATCAAAATTATACCCCAGACCCTCCGGTATGGTTTTAATCTTCAACAAGTCTTTCCCATTATCAGCTTCTGGGGTCTCTTGTCATGCCCCGGTCCTTGGCCCCCCCAGGTGTTCCTGGTCATACCTAATGATGCGTAAGTCAGGAGTACGTTTTATGCACCCATCGTCAACCCCCGGGGTTTTCCCAGCTGTACCTCGTGGTGCATAGCCTTCCCAGAGTGATCTAGTTTTCTGCTTCTGGTTGATATGAAAGGCACCTTGTAACGTTTTGCTATGACTTAATTAAATGGGCAGTTCTGACCTTGTATAGGAATTCAGAACTGTAGATAACAAGTGGTGGTCAAACAGGCTGCTTAAGTTTAGCAGAACCACAGTAGTTATACTGCTTAACAAGTGGATCTGGAAACAACTTTCTTGGACTCAAGCTCTAATTTTGTCTTTTGTGATTATTGTCACTTGGGACAATTTAATTTATTTTGGCTTTAGTTTTATTATCTGCAAATGAGGTCTTCACTTAATTTGATTGTTATGAACAAAAATTTTGATGGAAGGAAAAATACATTAAAACAATGTTTAGTGTATTCTATTAGAAAAGTTGAATTTCTATAACAACTCCAAGATTTCAGTGGCCCGTAGTGACCTAATAGTTAAGGTTTATTATTATTACTTTTTTTTAAAGATTTATTTATTTATGCATACAAGCTGGGGTATAGGCCAGAGGAGAGGGAGAGGGTGAGAAGATTCACCAAAGACAGAGTGGGGAGCAGAACAGGCAGATTGACTGAAATACACTGCTGAGGGGAGTAGCAGGTGAAACAGAAGAGGGCTGCTGCACCATGTGGGAAGCTCCCTGGCCTGGTATCGATCTTGCGCTGCAGTGGCTCTGGATAGCTTCATAGTGCTGAGACTTAACCTGGTGCTCCACCAAGGAGGCCCAAGGTTTATTTCTTAATCCCACCTTAGTTCAATGAAGACGGAGATATATGGTAATCCAAAGGTGGTTCTACACTCCACAAGACCTGCTTTAATTGTGTCCTCTAACCACTGGATGTCATGAAATTCAAAAGCGATGAGGTAAGACTTTGAGTATCACATAAAAAGTTTTTAAGCAGATTATCTGAAAGTGGTCACTTATTTTTAAGTCAGATTCATTTTGCCAGAACCAGGAAAAATGCCACTGTACTTTAAGGAAGGCAGAAAAACTGCATCTTGCTTTAAAATACTGAAGGACTCCATCACACACATCAGTCTTTTATAAATGTAAACTATTGTTTTTCTTACTAGAACCAGAGTCCTATACCTAATCATTTAATATGTTACAGACACATGCCAGATTATAATATTTGCTCACCATACAAATTCTTACATTTCTAAATCAAATCTGAAAATCAGAACATTTTTCTTGTTTTTCTGGGCTACTTGGTTTGCTGGGAATAAATTAAAATCAGTATTCAAAAATTACACTACCCGTTCCTTCTAATATTCATTGTAGACTTAGATTTAAGAGTTGTTTGTGATAGCTTATCCCAACAGAGAAATAAGGGTAATTCATTCAGACTTCAGAATATTAAGTCTCATTATAAAAACATGATAATTTGAGTAATGGCAGTGACATGTATAAGCAGAATAAATCTTTATAAAACAGAATATGGAACAGAGAAGAATAAGAACCCATAGTGCCTTGGAAATGTTTCTATGAATGTATGTATGCATACATGTATGTATGTATGTATGTACTATCTATCTACCTATCTATCCATCCATCCATCCATCTTTATATAACATTTAATAAAGCCATTACAAGCTACTAAGGATTTTATTGAGACAATGCATTGACTGTGATCTAGCAACCAAGAGAAAATGTCTCTCACAACTAAAATTTCATTGAAATTTAAAACATGCATACAAGTAATTTCAACAATTCAAAATGTAGAAGATATTTTAAATATATATATATATGTATTTTGCAGACATAGCACAATTATTTATATATATCAAGTTTTGAAATTACTGGTAATACTGGCCAACAGTGAGATTGTTACTGACTTATAAAAGGCCCAAATATGTAATATCTTGATGTGCTGAACATGTATATAACACTGAAGTTTTTTTTTATTAGCTTTCGTTTTGAAGATAATTCATATAATTCATTTTATATGTTTCACCATGTCAATTTATCCAGTGGACTGCAACATCATCCTAAATCAGCCTAGAATGATATAATATTACATTGAATCGCATAATACCATCATGCACACATCATCCAGAGTTGATTGCATCATTTTCTGATGCAATGCAATACTACTGCCAGGTGGCTGCTGAAGTAAGCTGACATCAGCAGTGCACTAGATAAAGCCCTGTCGGAAAGGTTGAGCATTGAAAATATTTCAGACATTGTGAGAGAGTTTAAGCTAGTGTTATATAGAACTGTTCTTATTTTACCCATTTAGGCAAAATACAGAACAGTAATGCCTCAAAAGTGCATTAATAGGGTGGACAATTTCTGCTCTCTTTGTGGGGAAGCAACATTTGCCAACCAGAAGACAAGTATCACTTCTCAAGTGAAGAAGGCTTATCATCTTTACTTCGGATGCAAGGTTGGTGACCAAGACAAGCCTTGGGCCCTGCATATATACTGTGCTACATGGATAACACAGCTTTCACAGTGGTTCACTGGCAAAAGACCATCAATGCCATTTGCAGTCCCCATGGTATGGAGAGAGCCAAGCAACCACATCAAACACTGTTACTTCTGCTTGGTTCCTCCTCTTTTGGCAGAATAATGAAGCAAAAGAATTCAAGAATAGTCTACCCAAACATTCAGTCTTCATTGAGACTAGTTCCACATGGTGAGGGACTCCTATTCCAGAATCTCCAGCAGAATATTCTCGATTCATCTGATGAGGACAAGGGTGTGCCAACCTGTTCCTCTCCTGTCCCATCAGCATGTAGTGATCCAGATTTTCACTGTGGTGCATCATCAAGCCCACACAGACTAGCACAGGAAGAACTAAATGACCTGGTTCATGATTTGGACTTATCTAAGAACAAGTCAGAATTG
This sequence comes from Scalopus aquaticus, assembly GCA_004024925.1. NCBI lineage: Eukaryota > Metazoa > Chordata > Mammalia > Eulipotyphla > Talpidae > Scalopus > Scalopus aquaticus. The sequence goes on along the minus strand of PVIJ01005955.1, from coordinate 18,667 downwards.
CCAGGATCAAAACTCCAACAATGGAATTTTCTAGAAGATGTCACAATTCCTTTATATTGAAAGTGCCACCAGCAGTTGGAGACTTTCTTCAGAAAGGAAATTACTCTGGTATTCTGTTCTGATATCAAATGCCTCATGAATGCCTTAGAAGTCTCTCATGACACACAAGAATGGAGACAATTGCTAGCCTCTTCTAAACTGAGTCCTAAGGCTGTGCTTTTGCACAATGGAACCCGTCTTCCATCTCTTCTATTCCTGAACAGCTGTACAAGAGACAAGCAAAGAAATCTAAGAAGTAATCTATGACTTGATTTTTTAACAGGTATTAACCATCAACCTATAACCATTGGCATGCATTTTGTGATGTAAACATCAATTTATTGCAGATTACAAAAAAAAAAAACTACAGCCAAAATTGGAATTTGACTGTCATATTTGTGTCAAGCACTTACAAATTGATAGGAAATGACTGATTTTATTCAGTAACATGACTTTTGTAAAAATTTGTTTACCAGTATAATGAGTAACAGTCGCCAATGCATTGCTTGTTTCTCATATTGCTTGAATCATATTTTATTTCAAAGAGCATTGTTAACTGATGAAGTATAGTTTCACATATTTGGCCAGGTTTTCTTGAGTGTAACATTAACAAGCTGGATTGTACAAAGTCTAATTTAATTTATTGTATTTTAAGTCTTCTCTTTGGCTATCATGGTATGGATTTGTCTTTTTACATAGGAGTGAGCCATTTAAGTTTTGTTTTTTTTTTCTACTTATTTATCCCTCCACCAAATCACCCATCTGCCTTCCTCCCCCATTCTCTCCAAAACTTCTCCTATTCACTCTGGAAATCATCATCTTCTTTTAGTCAAGTTCAAGTTTTATTCCCTCTATTACTTGTATATAAATGATTTTTCGTATTTTTGAGTATTAATGTTCCTCAGATGAGTGAAACCAACAATATCTTTCATTCACTTTTTGACCGATTTTATCCAACATACTCACCTCAAGTCCATTTATTTTTTCCCAGATGACACTGTTTCATCTTTCTTCACAGCTTTGTAATAATCCATTAAGTATATGTTCCACAATTTCTCTATCTGCTGAAGGACACTCTATCCATCTGATGAAGGCCATGAATTAGCATTTCTCAACATTGCTGCTGTGTTAATGGGTATAGATAAATATTTTCATATTAGAGTTTTCATATTATTTGGGTATGTAACTAATAGAGGTGTTGCTGAGTCATGCAAAATTTCTGTTTTTTATTTACCTAAGAATTCTTCATACCATTTTCCACAGGAGCTGTACCAACAGTGGATGAAAGTTACTTTTTCACCACAACCTCACCAACATTTGTGAATTCTATTTTTTTTTGTATGAACCATTATTATAGGGTTGAGGTGGTATATCAGTGTGGTTTTAATTTTCATCTCCCTTATGAAAAGTGTTGAACATTTTTTTTTTTCAATTCTGTAGACCATCTGAATGTCATCTTTACAGAAGTGAATATTTAGGTCCATTTTCCAGTTTCTAGTTAGGTCATTAATTTCCTTGTTGTTGTATAAGAACACTGAAAATACTGGAGATTATCCATTTGTCAGATGTATGGTATGCAATATTCTCCCCTCCCCATTTTATATTGTCTTTTTGCTTTTATGATGGTTCTTTTGAGGTACAAATTTTTTTTAGTTTGCCTAGCCCCACATTTTATATTTGTTTTTTTCCACTTTCTTGTGCAGTTGTATCTTTGTGCAATCTTTGTGGTAGGTATCCTGTAGTGTGTCTCCACTATTTTCTTTGAAGTACTTTATGGTTTTGTTTCTTATGTCCAAATATTTAATCCATTTTGAGTGAATTTTTGCCTATTGAATTATGAGTCTTGCTTCATATTTTTGCAAGTATCTTGCTTCCCAGTATCATCTATTAATGCCGCTATCTTTTCTCTGTTGTATGGTTTTAACTCCTTTGTGGAATATAAGCTGCACATATTTATACATGTTTATCTCTTGGCTTTCAGTTCTATTCCATTGATTTGGGTTTCTATTTTTGTTCCAGTATCATAAGCTTTAATTTTTATTTTAAAGTATTTTATTATATAATATTTTCATGACAACATGGCTAGATTCTTTGAAAACTGAGCAGTGTTTAATGTTAGCTCTTTCCTATAGTTGACCAGAGTTTGTGAAATAGCATGCAGTTTCCATAAGTGCTGCTCCCTACTCTCTACCTCCTGGAGCTTATCTTCAAGCCAAATGTCTGATTCTTTCATCTCCATGCTCATTTTGCTGATTGCATTTGTGAATTTATTGGACATATTGAGAAAACCAAAACCACTCAACATCTGACTACACTTGTTGCAGGACAGTTCTTCCTTTTTTCTAATATACCCCTGATATCAGGGTCCTGGTATGCTTATTTACAATCCTCTGAAGATACTTTCTAGACTGGCCCTTCCTTTTTCAAAAAATTCTTCAGAAGAAACTTCTTTGTAACTTTCACTTTTGTCAACCCTATTAAGATTGTCTCACATGGAGGATGGACAGTAAAGACATAATAAGAGTGTTTTACTGAAAGCTCCTCATAAAAACTAAGAAAATCACTTTTTTTTTTTTTTTTTGCTGCAAACGGTTTACTTATGAACATCGGTAAGCTTCCCTGTGTAGTCAGATTATAGGCTACATGGATATTCATACCATCTCTTATCTTGTGAGGATCAGTTATACCAATTGCAAAATCAAACTGTTCATCTTCTAACTTCCCAAACCTTGTTTGGAACTTAGAATTTGTGGCTTGCTGTGGAAGATTATACATGAGTGTTTTGGCTGGCACCTTCCTGTAAATATTTTGTGTACTGTTTAGACAAAACAGTGGCATCTGCAAAGAAATGTTGTGGTTTGTTGTCTTTTTTCATAAATCTCACTTTCTTTGAAGCTATTGTTGGAAAGAAGGGGGAAGTAGTTATCTTTGGAGACTCAGCTTACTCTCTTCAGAATTCATCAGTAGCTTATTGAAGGCACTGAGAAAAGTAATCAGTAGTGAGCAAAAAAAAAAAAAATACACACAGTACCGCACTGTTTTGATTACTGTTGCTATGTAATATAATTTGAAGTCAGGAAGTGTGATGCCTCCATTTTTTCCTTTTTTTTCAAAATTGTTTTAGCTTTCCTGGGCCTTTTGTATTACCATATAAGTATGATAATTGTTCTATTTCTTTAAAAATAAGTCATTGGTATTTTCACAGGTATTGCATTTAATCAGTAAATTGCTTTAAATAATATGGCCATTTCGATGGTATTGATTCTTTCAGTCATCAGCATGAAATATGTTTCCATTTCTTTGTGTATTTTTTTTATTTCTTTTAACAGAGTATTATAGTTCTACATCTCTATAAACACAGCATTATAATTTTCAATGTTTATGTCTTTCACCTCTTTAAGTTTATTGCCAGACAAAGAGTTTGTTTCCAGGGTTTTGCTCTTAACTAATCTATTACATTGTATTTACTTCTTAAATATATTAATGTATGCATATTGTTTGGCTATTATCATAGCAAATAATAAAATTTACTATTACCAATTATCTATAATAATAAAATTCATATCTATTAAATAGCCCAGCAACTAACAATGCAATTTAGTTGTTGTGTGTTCTCAATAAATGTGCATTACACAGATGGATGAATCAGTGATTACAATTTAAGGCAGCAATACATTAAATGTGTTTAGTATTTTTATTTAATTTACTAGATAATACTAGATGATAAATCTTCTGATATTTGAGTAAAGCAATTTTCATGGTGTTAACCATTAGTAAAGTAAATGAGACAATACAACAATAAAAACACATTTTTTTTTCTGAATGGGAAAAGTACATGACAATTATCAAAATATATGTTAATGATGCTTCAGAATTTTCATAGCTAATAGCCTCAAAATAGCTATAAATCTTTTTTGTCTACTGAGAATTTAATACTTTCACCTAACTAAAATTATTGTTTTATTTGCTTTATAAATCTGACTCTGTTATCTCACTCCAGTGACTTTTTCAGATTTAGAAATGTCTGTGGGTGGCAACAGTGAATGCTATATTGATATCATGAGGAATTAAATGAATCTAAGAGACTCTGCTTTGCCTTGAACCATCCATCTGTGCTGCCACATTATTCAGAAATTAATATAATACCATAAATGAGCAATAATTTAAATGTACTCTTAATAATTGTTAATGAACATTTTCCTCTGCTATATAACCAGAAAAAAAAAATGATGTAGTTATAGTTAGACTTTGTTCTTTTTAAAAGTTTTCAACATAAATGCTGACAAAGATACAATACATTAAAAAAAAAAACAACTTTCTGATACACAATTCATCCTGTAATTTAAGTAGTAATACTCAATTTTTTTTTCAAATCTGATGTCTGAGATTGATAAAAAATGACTGCTTTTTTTAAATATTATGACCTGTACTGATCTTTGTCTCTGGGTGAAACTATTGCTATATATGAATCGTATTATGGTAAACATAATTCATAATTCATAACATAAAAAAAGATTTTAACAATCATAAAATTAGTCTTTTTGATTGTTCTCTAAAAGATTAAGGGACAAAGGGAAATTCAGGTCCAATTAAGTTAAATTAAAAAAATAAACTGTACATATGTTATGATTAAGAATTTAGGTATTTATCAAACATTTATACAATTGTTATTCTTCTTGACATTCCACATAAAATATGGATGATACAGAAAATTTTTTAAAAATCATATTTTCTGAGAATCTAAGAAATTAAAACAAAAACATTGTAAAATGAGATATGCATCATGGTTGAGGTATATGCACTTTACAACAAGAATATAAAGGTGATATCACTAGCCCAGATTCTAGACAAACAGGAGTTATTGGACATTCAAAACTCTGTGTTTGTGTCTTTAAATCTGTCTGATCTTCTGGTTTATTTGAACATAGCCATGTCTACTCCATGTAAGTCTTGTTAGACTGTAAGTTGTATTATTCTACCACCTATAAATGAGCCTGTAACCCACAAGTGTCAAGAAGTGTTCTAAAACAAGGACATTGCTTTGGTTCTGTAATTTTTTAGATGTTCCAAGTTTTCTCTGTTTGGGAACTTGAGAAACAAACATCAGGTAAGAATTGATATTTCACACTGGAATCATATAACTATGGGTTTTCCAGAAGTTATATTGTCCATTCTTGGAAAAGAATAAAACCAAACAGAAACCAGGAAAGTCAAGAGATCCAGAGCAATAGCCCTTAAAGTAAAATTTGAAGGATATTTATGAATGAACTAGTCAATGTTTATATGGACATGGATATGCTCTATAAATGAAAAAAAAAGTAATATAATAAAAAACATATTCTAGAAATTATGCATCTGAAGAATTATATTGTAGATAAAGGTGGTTGATAAGATCTAGGTCAGAAAGAACTTTGGCAATATGGTGAGGATTTGGAATTTGTGTTGAAATTATTAGAAATACCTTAAAGGATTTAAGAATATTGAAGATATGAAAATTGCTTTTACAATGATCTCACTAGAGCATGATACAAAAGAATTATTGGAAGTAAGGAAGTTATCAGAGTATGCTGCAATTATAAGAGAAATAAAAAAGCCTTAAATTAAAGAATTTTCCAAGACATTTTAGTATTTGGTGCCAGCACCATTTGTGGGATGAGGAGATGAATTAAACATCTTAACCATTTTTCTGAGTTGTGTGATATGATGACTGATGGCAATTTTCATTGTGTATAGTGTACTAAGAATAAAGAAAATATGTGAAATAAATGAACTGTATTTTCCAAATGTTATACTTATAAGCTTAGCTGAAAAATGCATTCCAATGTTCTTTTAGCCACCTATCATGGTAATCTCTACTTAGAGCCCATCTACACAATTTTGAGTTTCTCAAACATTTATCCATCAACTGTCACATGTTCTTCTATAATTTTCCATCCAAAATTCTCTCATTGGCCTCTCTCATTGCATATTTCATAAATATCAAGCACAGTCTAAATCTTTAGACACAACAAGATCCCACCAGACACTTCCTATGGTTTCCTATGTACAACGTTTTTTTCTTGAATTATCCTTGTGGCTTCTTCTTAACTATGCTGAATTTCTCAGTGATTACCAAACTGAACTAAGTAGTATTTTTATTGTCAACTTTCTGGAATTCTCTGATATTGATTAAAGGTTTCTTTTATTTCTTTCTTTTTGCTTTTTTTTTTTTTTTTTTTTTTTTTTTTTTTTTTTTTTTTTTTTTTTTTTTTTTTTTTTTTTTTTTTTTTTTTTTTTTTTTTTTTTTTTTTTTTTTTTTTTTTTTTTTTTTTTTTTTTTTTTTTTTTTTTTTTTTTTTTTTTTTTTGGTGTGTGTGTGTGGTACAAAAAGCATGTTCTCTATTTGGAGCAGCAGAATTTGCAAAACAGTTTTCTCCCTTGAGAGCTACTGTTTCTCCATTTAAGCAGCAAAGTGGTACTGCCTAAAATGCCAAATGCCAATGTCTACAAGATGTTTGGTGAAAAGTGTTTTGTCATTAAAACTACCTAGCAACACTCACCACAAATGATAGCCTGGGCCATGACACAGAATGGTATTCATCATTTTGCACATGTATACTAATACACTGTGTAAATTAAGTAGATTATCTGGCCCTATTTCTTCACCATAAAAACTGATATTCTTATATGACCTGCAGTGAAGTGAACTATCTTGTGAACTTGCCAGAGATACTCACTAAATTTTATTTTTTTTTTCCTATTAAATCTTTGGGCTATTTGAGGGTATGACTAACTTGTGTATATTTATATGTTCCATGGGACCATACAACAAAACTTTCCCAAGAGAAATTCTTGAAAAAATGAGCTAGAGTCTCAACATTTAGTTCTTTAAAGATAGGGCTATGGGGGCCTCTATAGTGGTGCAGCGGTTAAGCGCAGCACTGTGGAGCTGTCTGCAGTGGTGACAAGAGTTCAACGCCCAGCCCAGGAGATTCCCACATGGTGTGGCAGACCTCTCCTGCCTTGCCCGCTGCTCCCCTCAGCAGTGTATTTTTGTTGATTTGCCTGTTCTGCTACCCACTCTGTCTCTGATGAACCCTCTTGCCGCCCCTCGCCTCTGGCCTGTATCTCAGCTTGTATGAATAAATAAAATATTAAAAAAAAAAGATAGGGCTATGGCTTTTGTAGGTTTACATAGTCTCTAGAATCAAACAAATTCGTAATTAACGAATTTCATTTTATTTTACTATAAAATTCAATTTTTCTTAAAATATTTTAGAACATTTGTATAGGTTTCTTCCTTAAAGGATTTCAAATATTTTTTAAATTAATTTAATTCTTATATTGTTACATTGTTCACTTTGAAGCTTTTTAGTTCTGTTTAATTCAAGTTCTTTATATTTTCCTTCATTTTTTTTCCCTCTAGGATGAGTCCTTTAAGATGTTTCTGAGGATTACTTCATGGAGTGTTTTGCTAATGTTTCTTATGGTTTCAAGTTTTATATTCAAGTCTTTTAAACATTTTGAGTTGTTTTTTCTGTATGGCATGGTTTTTTCTGTAGTCTTGTTTCAGTCTTTTCTATGTGGCAACCCAGTTTCACCAACATTAGTTGAAGAGACATTCCTTTATCCAGTACATATTCTTTGTTCCTTTGTCATAGATTTGTTGACCATATCTGGTGGCTTTATTTCTGGGTTTTCAATTCAATCCCATTGTTCACTGTGTTTGTTTTGTTCCAGTAGCATGCTGTTTTTATCATTATGTGTTTGTAGTATAATTCGAAGTCTGGTAGTGTAATTCCTGTTTTCTTTCCTTTTAGTCAGGAAATCTTTGTCTATATGAGCTTTTTCTAATGATTCCATATGGATTTCAGTAATATTTGTTCTATTTCTTTGAGGAATGCCATTGAGAATTTTATTGAAATTGCATTCAATCTGTAAATGACTTGTGATAGGATGACAATTTTTATAATGTAAACTCTTCAGATCCATGAACAAAAAATGTTTCTATTTCTTGGTGTCTTGTTTTATTTCTTTTAGTAATGCTTTGAAAGTTCCTTTGTGTAGGTCTTTTATCTCCTTTGTTAGATTTATTTCCAGGTATTGAAATTATTTTGGTACACTTGTAAATGGGATGGTTTTCTTAATTTTTTCCTCTTTAAACTGATTGTTTGAATATAGGAGGGCCACTTATTTTTGTTTGTAAAGTCCTCTTATATTGAGTTTGTAACATGACTTTTTACTGAATTGGTTTATTGTTTTAATGTGTTTTACTATGGAATTATTAGGATTGATTCTCTCCATATATTATTATATCATCTGTAAATAATGATGGTTTTATTTGTTATTTACCTATTTGATTTCTTATACATCTTTCAAAAAAATTTTATTTATGCATACAAGCTGGGGTACAGGCCAGAGGTGTGGGGCAGCGAGAGGGTTCACCAGAGACAGAGTGGGGAGAAGAACAGGTAGATCGACGGAAACAACTGCTGAGGGGAGCAGCGGGCGAGGCAGGAGAGGTTTGCCGTGCCATGTGGGAATCTCCCCGGCTGGGCATCAAACTGGCGTCGTGCTGCTGACAGCTCCACAGTGCAGCGCTTAACAGCTGCGCCACCAGGGAGTCCCTCTTATACATCTTTCTCTTGCCTTATTATTCTAGTTAAGACTTCAAATGGTATTTTGAAAAGCAGTGGTAGAGTGGATATCCTTGTCTTGTTCCAGACCGTAAAGGGAAGGCTTTCAATTTTTCACCATCAAGAATGTTAATTGTGTTTGTTGTATATGACCTTAAACGGTTAAGGTATGATCCTTTTATCCCAAGTATTCTGAAAGCCTTCATCATAAAGGGATGCTGAACTTTATCAAATGCTTTCTCAGCATCTATTGATATGATAATATGTTTTTTTTATTTTTCTTTCTGTTGATGTGTTGTAGTACATTAATTGATTCTCAGATGTTGCACTATCTTTGTGTCCCTGGGATATATGCCACTTTTATTATGTTTTATCCTATTGATGCATTGGTGGATTTAGTCTGCTAAGATTTTATCTTAGGATTGTGCATCTGTGCTTATTAGGGAGATTTGTCTATAATATTTTTATTTTTTAATTTATATATTTTACATTATTGTGTATTTCCCATGGGTTACCCACCACTAATTCATTCATGAACCGTCACCATAGTCCTTGTACTCTTTTTTCTTTCATTTTGTACACTTATCCTCCCCATCCCTCACTGAATGTTTCTCTCTTATTTATGGTTGCCTGCTAGTTTTTGTTTTGGTTTTGTTGTTGCTGTTGTTGTCATTTTCACCTCCTGATCTCTTATAATAGCTAATATATGGAAACAACCCAGATGCCCCAAAATAGATGACTGGATCAAGAATATGTGGTACATATATACAAAGAAATGCTATTTAGCAATCAAAAAAGATAAACTTATGCAATTCACAGCAACATGGGTGGAGCTAGAAGGGATCATGCTCAGCAAAATAAGCCAGAAAGAAAAAAAAAATATATTGAATGGTTTCACTTATAGGAGGAATATAGGAGACTCAAATGTAGTTCTTTTTTATTTGTCTTTGATTGGTTTTGGTATTACTGTAATGTTGGCTTTGTAAAATGTATTTGGTACTATTCTTTCTTTCTCATTTTTTTTGGAAGAGTTTTTGTAGGTTAAGCACCAGTTCATCTTTGTTTGTTTGTTTTTTCTTTTAGATTTATTGTTATTTATTAATGCATACTAAAACTGTGGTTGGGGTATATGCCCGAGATGCCTGGAGAGGTTCCACCAGAGACAAAGTGGGGAGCAGAAGAGGCAGATACTGAAATACACTCCTGAGGGAAGCAGTGGGCTAGGCAGGAAGGGTCTACTATACTATGTGGGCCTGAGATCAAACCCATACTTCAGTGTCTAGCAATAGTTTGATAACACTGAGAATTTAACCCCTGCACCACCAGGGAGCCCCCCATCAGTTCACCTCTGAATGTTTGGTAGAAGTCCCTTGTGAATCCATTTGTTCTGAGCTTTTGTTTTTGTGGAGGGTTTTGATTTCTGATTCAATTTTGCTGCTTGTAATTGGTTTGCTTTTGTTTTCTAGTTCTCTTTTTTTTCCAGCGTTGCTGATTGTAAAATTTTAAGAATTTTTCCATCGCATCTAGATTGTTCAACTTATTTTTATGTAAATGTTCCTTGTTGTCTCTGATTATCCTCTGGGTTTCTACTGTGTCTTCTGTAATTTTTTTCTTTTCCATTTATGATCTATTAATTTGAATATTCTCCTTTTTTTTTTCCCCTTTGTGAGCCTGGCTAGATGTTTGTCTACGTTGTAAATGAAAACAAACAAACAAACAAACAAAAAAAACCTTTTGGTTTCAATGGGTCACTCCTTTATAGAATTGTTTTCCAGCACTTTACTTCTAATCAATGTTTATCTCTGGCACTTAGGTATGTCTTCTAGAGACAGCAAAAGGTTTGGTTCTGTTTTCTATTCCAGCCTGTTACTTGGTGTATTTGATTTGGTGAGTTTAATCTATTAAAATTTAGAGTGAGTATTGATACATGAGAGTCAGAATATTATATACATATTAGTATATGATTAGTATATGATGATTTATCTGTCTCCACAACCGAGTCAGTATCCCACAGAAAATTATATGCATTTAGACTATGTAATTATATAGAGTTAAGTGTTATGCATTTAATTAATTCTACATACATATATCTGCTTACACACACACACACACACACACACACACACACACACACACACACACACACAGAGATATACATGTTTCTTCCAAAGTATTATGGGCTATTTAGCACATTTTTCCTGGTATTTTTTCAGAAACAAAGATAATCTATCTTAAATTTTATTCATTTTCCATTTTATACTTCACTAAATATTGGAAGTGTTTATCTTTGTGACTACATTCTCAAACAGTTATCACCTCTGACAAAGAAATTTCACATCAGACAAACTAAACTCATTTACATAATTGTGGAAGATATCACTAGTCCCCTTTTCATCCAAATTCCATTGCATTGTTTGCTTACTCTACTTTGAAAGCAATTTGTCTTCTGCATTCATTGAGCCTTGGAGGATATTAATAACTTTCATGGCTGTAGGCAGAGTATTCTAAGATAATGATGTTTAAAGTACATTCCTTTTCTCTAATACAAATTTTCCATTGGGAAATAATTTTTTAAATGAATTTGGAAGCTCTTAATGTGAGGTCAGCTGTATAGGAGTAGAGTTTAAAGTCTCTCAATTAAGCATGAAGATTTAAAAAAAAAAGTGCTCCTAGATTAAAAATAGCATCAACACTCCCTATTATTATTTATTAAACACATCTAAGAATTGACAGTATTTTCTGATAATTTTGATTTTTACTTTTTTTCTATTTGATGTTGAGAATTGAGAATATGTTGCTATTTATTATATATAAGAGAAGGAGTCAATCATAAATATTGTCAGGCAGCCCTAAAATCCTCAGTGCTCTTTCAAGCAATGGCATAACATTCAGAGAACATAAGGAGTAGATGTAGACATTTAATTACAGATGACTTTTATATTGATGATCTGATTTGTTCATCCCATTTTAATAATTTCACACTTCTATAGCCTTGTCAATGTGTGTAAAGTTGGCTTATACACAGAGGTTTCAAGGTATATTTCAAGCATACTTTATTCTGCATCAACATCTACATCTACATATACTATATTATATTCATCACTGAAAGTTTAATTTTAACAAGGGCATTCCCCAAAGACATGCCAACATTTGTATCATTCCTTCATGACACAAATGACCCAACTGGATCCACCCATCTCCAACCAAAGTAATAAAAAATCCTAGAAATCTGGCTATATAATTGAGGCTACCAGAAGAGGTGGGAGAAGCAAGTGGGGAGAGTGCACAAGACATTGGTGGTGAATGTGGTGTGGAAACATGTACCTGAAGTGTGTGATCCTATATTCTAAATCATATACACTGTTGTAAACCAACGCCACTTCCATAAAATTGAAAGATTAATGTATAAAGATAGGAAAAAAATCTAAGGAAATAAAATTCACACACAAAAAAGATACCCTGCTGTATGGAGGAGAATATTTGAATATCATACAGCCAACAAGGGGCTAATATACATGAACTACAAAGAACTCATAAAACCCAACAGAAAGAAAACAAAAATAATCTCAAACAAAAATGAACTAAACAGACACTTCTCCAAAGAAATCACAAATTGGCCTACAGGCACATGGAAAAATGCTCAATGAAATAAATCATCAGAAAAATGCAAATCAAAATCACAAATTAGGGCCTCCCTGATGGCGCAATGGGTTAAGGTGCAGCACTATGACGCTATGCAGAGCCACTGCAGCACGAGTTTGATACAAGGCCAGGGAGCTTCCCACATGGCACAGCAAACCTCTCTTGCCTCACCCACTACTCTCAGCAGTGTATTCAGTTTATCTACCTGTTCTGCTTCCTACTCTTGTCTCTGGTGAATCCTCTCACCCTCCCCACACACACCTCTGGCCTACACCCCAGATTGTATGCATCAATAAATATTTTTTAAAAATCACAAATTATACAATGACACACCAGTGACAATGACACGTATCAAAAAGACCAGAAACATTAAATGTTGATGAAAGTGTAGAGAGAGAGGAACCCTCAGACACTGTTGGTGAAAATGTAGATTGGTACTGTTCTCATGGACAGCAATATGTAAATTCCTTGAAACATTAAAAATAGATGTACCATGTGATCCAGCAATTCTATTCTAGGTGTCAATCTGAAGAATATATAAACAGTAGTTCAAGAGGAAATATGTACTGCCATACTCATTGTAGCACTAATCAAATTATGGAATTAACTCAAGTATCCAATGTTGGATGAGCAGGCTATAATACATGGTGTATATATACAATAGAATACCATTCAGCTACAGAACAGATGAAACCTTGTCATTTGTGACAAAATGGATGAGACTGGAGTAAATTATGCTAAACAATATTAATCAGAAGGAAAAAAGCAAATACCAGATGATTTCACTAGTGTATGAAATATAAGGAAACAAAACAAAGGAACAGAAAAAAATGAAATTAAACATGAAATATGAAATGAAAATTTCATTTCAAATATGAAAAAAATTTCATTTCATGTAAAATAAAAAAAAAATGAAATAAACACATATACTAGAAACCTGACGGCAAAATAGAGACTATCAGAGGGAATGAATGGAGGGTGGGGGGACAAGAAGGCAAAGGGTCCTGTGTCCTATGTTAGAGGATTATTATTTACTGGTGTTAGGCATGGTGAGTTAACCTACATCTGAAAGGGTTGAACCTGTAACCCCTAAATCACGTACAGTTTGTAAAGCAATGTTAAGTCAATTAAAAATGATTAAAAAGTTTGTGTCTATTTATGAAAAACCAGTGAAAATAAAGGCAATGAAAACCCAGATTTTAGGGCCTCCCTGGGGACACAACGGGTTAAGTCTCAGCTTATGAGGCTATCAGCAGCTACTGCAGCACGAATTCGATCCCCAGCAAGGGAGCATCCCACATGGCGCAGCAGACCTCTTCTGCCTTGCCCACTGCTCCTCTCAGCAGTGTACTTCAGTTTATCTGCCTGTTCTGCTCCCCACTGTGTCTCTGGTGAGTTCCCTCACCACCCCACACCTCTGGCCTACACCCCAGTTCTTGTATGCATGAATAAATACATCTTTAAAAAAAAGAAAAAAAATCACAGATTTTATTCTATGCAATACACAGAACTCTTCCTAGAGTACTAGTTACGTATTTTTTATGTCTTTGTTGATGGAAATAACTTTTTTCATATTATTAGAATGATATCCTATTTGTTATGATTCGCTCCAGCTACTTCTAGTTGTATTTTATTTTATTTTCAAAAGTTGCTCTCTGAATTTACATTTCATCATATTTCTAAGATGAACAGGTGAGAAAAAACAGCCATGCTAATAATTCCATCTTCCTTGTTTTCCTCCCATTTTCTACAGAGCAGAATGGGTTGTGTTTTGTTAATTTACTTTGATAAATTCTGTTACTTTACCTTATTAAAATCATCATAGTCTGATGAGTACAATTTTATTCCTGATTACATAACTTTGTTAAATGATTCAAATTTGAATAAGATTCAGTATATTTTAGCCCATATCATATTCCTTTCTTTAGTTTCACAAGTATAAAAATATCTCTCAAATTACTATAAGCAACCCTTATTCATATTAACAGTCTCTAGGACAATATCCTATAGGTATGATCCTAAGTAAAGTGACATGAACATCAGTGCATATACAGAGACTTAATTAGATGTTCTGGAGCAGAAATGTTGTGAGTAGTTGGGGCCTCCCTGGTGGCGCAACGTGTTAAGTCTCAGCATCATGAAGCTATCCGCAGCCACTGCAGCATGAGTTTGATCCCCCGCCAGGGAGCTGACCCACATGGCACAGCAGACCTCTCTTGCCTCACCTGCTGCTCCCCTTAGCAGTGTATTTCAGTGGAGGCCCCACACACTTGGCCTACGCCCCAGTTCTTGTATGCATAAATAAATACTAAAAAAAAAAAAAACCAAAATTTTGTGAGTGGGACTCAGCCTTCTGCATCCTTATAAGCATTCCAGGTGATTCTAGTGTAAACCAAATTTGAGTACTTCTGTGATAGAATACCAGAGATAATTCTAATACAAACAACATACAATTTATGAGAAAAATCAGCAGAGTTATATTTAAATCATTATACTGAATGAGAAATGTCAACAACTTACAGACTTAAAGGAAAACAAGAACCACAATGCATTCATTTATTTTTTTATTAATGTCTGTGATATTAAGTCACAGGAGTTATGTGTTAACTATATTGACGTGACAAAAGCTGTAATACCTGATATTATAATACAAATGAAAAATTGTGATACTAAACACAAATACCACACAAGAAAAACATACTTACATGTGTTGTTAATTTTAAATAAAAAGTTATGAAAAATTTCAAAGAAAAATGTAACAGATTCAGGGGTTATAGGAAAGCTTTCTGAGAGAATTTGTGACACCCAAAATAAGAACCAAAAGTTCAAGGCAATGGTAGTGATATAGTGAAAGAGGGGATCATTCGAGCCAAAAGGAATAAACAAACAAAAAGATACTGAGTCATGAGAGATATTGGTAAATTCTGATGAATCGAAATTGTGGATTCTGTAAGCACTATCTAGATTTACTCTGCATAATGGAAG
This sequence comes from Scalopus aquaticus, assembly GCA_004024925.1. Taxonomy (NCBI): domain Eukaryota; kingdom Metazoa; phylum Chordata; class Mammalia; order Eulipotyphla; family Talpidae; genus Scalopus; species Scalopus aquaticus. The sequence continues at coordinate 3,387 of PVIJ01005955.1, read as the reverse complement.
CACAGATTTGGGTCTTTTCCCTCAACTTCAGTCATTCCTGAAGGTCCAACAGAGACTTATGGGACCAACTCAGACCTTGGCTTTTAACTTTATACATGTTCAACATTTTTTTTGACTAAATTATGTCTCCCTTTATTTCCTTAAAGTTAGAGTCGAACTCAATAATAAATATCCTCAACATAAGTATCTATCTCAGAATCTACTTTTTAGAGAAGTTGACTTAAGTCAAGAAAATTGTCATATGTACAGTGTAGTTAGAAAAGGGAAGAGCAATATGAGGTGAGCCTGGACTGTTAGACACAAGACAGATGAAAGTTTATGTTTAACACAGGTTTTGTTCTAAGTGCACTAGTAGGTCATTTTAAAGGGTTTTAACAAAACAAATCCAAATATTATTTAAGATTATAACTGACCAATATATGGAAATGCAATGGTAAAAGTTTTATTTCCCTCTATAGGTGCAAAACAGGGAAAGGGAGAGCATAAAGGAATAAGATGATGGATGCTATGGTGGAAGGAGAACTACAGAGGCTAAATCTGAGGGGAGAAATCAAACACTGAAAAAAAAAAATTAACGATATGTAAGAAAGCAAATAAATTTAATAAACAAAAAAGTACTTTCATGAAAAGAAATTTGTACTTAAAACATCCCAGACCTTAGTTTGTACTTACAGATAATGTATGGAATCTATTGAAAATATATTAAACTATGACTAATGCTTAAAAAAATAAAGTAGCTGGCATACTTTTCCTTTTAAGATGATAATCTAGTCTTAACAATTTGTTAATTTTATATTTAGACTTTTAAACCACTGACTTCATATTTGAAATTATGAGTTTCTTGGAAAATGTCCAAGTTTTCTGAGTGAATTTGCAGGAACTATTTTAATGATTCTCAACGCACAATAAATGTTCAGTGTTTACTAATATAAAGTTTGCAAGAAAGGTGTTGATTCTCTCTGGGATGCTCATCTGTTCACATATTTTTTGAGTATTTATTGTATCTGCCTGCAGTGAGTTCTTTAGACTTGGAACACACAAAAACTGGATGCATCAACATGCTAAGAATAGATTTGTTGCACTAAAGCACCTCACATTAACCAAGTCCCCAGAGACAGTTGTTCAATATCTGAACTCAAAGGTGAATGGGTTCTTTTTTTTTTTCTACTTTGGCAAGACACACTGAAGACCCAAATATGGCTAAGATGCTATCTGTACATATGCTACACTAAAAGAATCTAGTACGCAGAAAGGAAAGACATTACAGATCTGAATCTGTAAAAGCATCCTTTACTAAAACAACGTGATTCATTAATTTTTAAAACATAAATTTTTACTTACTGAGACCAAACAAGAAGTATATTGGTGCTTGAATGAGGTTATTTAAAATATGCTTTCATGTTTTCAGAGCCAGGAAAATATATTGTTAGTAAATATACATTTTTTCTTAATTATTATAATGAGGTTTTGGTCGATTATTGCTAAAGTAATTTTATGCTTTTAGAATTTTTATTCCTGTCTCTAATGTGAGTCTGTTTATAATAATTCAATAATTTAGCTCGAGATGTTTATGTGGTTTCTGTTTTGAGTGGAGAGCTTATTTTAGTAATATCAAAATTTTGCTACTGAATTTTTAAAAGATTTATTTTTTTTTATTTATGTATGCATACAAGAACTGGGGTGTAGGCCAGAGATGTGGTGGGGAGGATTCACTAGAGATAGAGTGGGGAGCAGAACAGGTGAATCTCCTGAAGTACACTGCTGAGAGGAATAGTGGGCTAGACAGGAGGGGTCTCCAGTGCCATATGGGTTAGCTCTCTGGCGGGTGGAATGAATTCCTGCTGGAGTGGATAAGATCACTTGACAGCCCTGAGACTTAACTCCTGCACCACCAGGGAGGTCCAATTTTGCTGTTTTATCCCACTAATGCTACAAATAAGACAGGCTATTTCAATTATATTGCAGGTAATATCTTTCAAATCCCTCATGTTAAGAACACTGAAAAACTTAATATTTATTACTCAAATAGATAGAGACAATAACTTCTCCATTGAGTAGCACATTATTTACTAAATGTTAGTCATCTGAAATTGTTAATCAGGAAATTATTTATACCAAATTGGCACAGAAATATCTATGAGAAAACACAGAGATATATCTCACTTAATATTGTGACTTACAGAAAAACTTGACACTGACCTTTGTTTCTGGGTTCCTTTATATCACAAGAAGATGAAATAATCAGGCTATTTTAGAGAATATATGTTTATGCAGGGTAGTAGTTATCTAATGTAATCATTCTCTTCCCAAGTCAAAAATATAGTATAGTTTCATCTATTTAAGTTTAGACAGAATTTTTTATTCTCAATTAGGTCAATAATAAATTTGTACAGGTTCAGTATTTCAGTGATATTTTTTTTAATTTTGGACAGAGATTAACAGGGAAAAAATAATTCCCTAGTGAAAACAAACTAGGTTAAGATTAGCAGTGTAGTGAATTAGAATAAATGAAGATTTAAATGTCTTCATTATGTTTGGATAACATGACCTTATTTAATCTATTATTCGTAGATTTCTCATGTATAAAAATTAGGTATTATGTATCTTCTCTACACACCTTAGTAATTGAGGTTAATTGAAATGATATAGGTACAATTAAAACCCTAAGCAAATTTTAGTTAAAATATTGTAATTGATGAAATATAAATTATTGTTACAATAGGTAATATGCACAATTTTTACTAAGTATAATTATTATAGCATCAGAACATCTAGATTTATTACTACTCTGAACTTGCTTAGTGCAACAAAAATGAGGTGAAACTCATTTAAATAACCAAAGCAAATATTTGAATGTTTACCTATTGACCTTTAGTCTTTCAAAATTAGGTCCTATACTGATAAAAAATATTATTAATGAAAGAGCAGGATTTTTATGGTTGATCACTTTTGTCATTTTGTCTCAGTACTATATTTTTGTTCAATTTTTTTTAAGGCAAAAAATTCAAGACCAATCTTTCATTTTTTCTTTTGCCGTTCAATTACTCTAGACACAAACACGCTTATATCAACTTTAATGTAAATGTAGAATGAATTTGTTTTACATAGTTTTGTTGCCAAACACATTTGATACAAAGCCTTTCTCTCTTGGTTTATCGCTTATGTGTAATGCAAAGTCTTTGATAACTCATTGTCGGAGGCCGGCTCCGACCGAGGTTGGGTCCCCGGGGGTGGTGGGGAAAGCGTCGGCGGCAGCAGGAGAGGGGGAAGGGGAATGAGAGACAGCACGCACACCGAGTAGTGATCAGGCTGCTCCGTTTATTGCCCCAACAGTGGGGTTTTTTATACCATAAATTTGGCTAGCAGGCATAGTTTCTAAAGATAATG